>JAMZAV010005378.1:0-84079 GCA_024449915.1 Sweltsa coloradensis | reverse complement strand
ACTTGTACCTAAATTTTACCAGAGGGATTGAAGAAACAAATAACATAACTATTTGATATGGACTTTAATTCGAATATTCCATCAAAATAACGTAAACACTTCGCCCAAAAAAAATGAAAAGCTTAGAAAAATTTAAAGTAAGAACACTGAATTTGTAAATGAGAAAAAACTTATCAAACCCCGCTTTTAGTTCGAGATGGTATTTATCCTTTTGTTTTCACAATGGAACCACCGGAGGATCATACCTGAGGATTATAGAAAGGTGGTCGGGTCGGTCGGGCGACAAGTTGATGTGTGTTGCTCCAGTTGACGGATTGTTAGGGGCGGGTGGGGGAAACTTCAGACTGGATCTTCAAGACAACAATAGAATCAGGGTATTCGAATCACCCCCCTCCCCGGGCCGGACAAATGAATTGAGTGCGCATGCGCAAAACAACGAATCTTTCACAGAAGTCGTTGAACCCCCTCCCCCCCAAACTATATTTAGTTCTTATTTAGAACCTAGATCGCAGCCTCACGTAAATGTCACGGTGCGCAGCGCTCGGGTGAAGAAATTTGGTACTACATGGCTGGATTTCCCACCTTAACATCGATTTCATATATTATTTCTGCTTTCATTTTCACCAAGAGATTAAATAGTATTTAGTACAAAATCTGAACAGCTTCTTGAAACACTTCTGGTTTTGTGGATAGGGACATGGTTTTAGCACATTTTGCATTACGTAATAGTGAATTAAAGGTCGGCCTTACAAGATAGAAGTGCAAAAATTCATGGACCTAATGAAAACTACTAGGAAAACGCTAAAGTCCCGTCGCGTTGTTGAGCGAGCACCGGTACGTGCAACAACGACCCAAGTACGACATTCCCATAATGTTACATACCAATAAGTCTTTAAGGTCTTTGACCGATTTGGCTGAAAATTGTTAAAATAAAGTGAGAATGTTGTACTTATTGACCCGCAAAATTTCATACTACGAACATTTTTTTTTTTTTTTTTTTTTTTTTTTTTTTTTTTTTATAACCAACGATCGGATTTTGTTCAAATACTGTACAAGCAACCGCCTAGGTGGTAGTAACATGTGTGAAAATTTCAGGTCGATCAGAGAAACGGTGGGACTGTATCGAAGCAGTTACAGAAAAAAACAGACATTCGAGCATAAGAGTGCAGTGGAGACGCTCGCTACGCTGCCTCAATTAGTATCTCTGAAAATGTACAACCAAAATTTATGCCAAATCAATATTTGATCTAAAATAAAATAATATTAAGGGGGACAGCACAGGGCATTTTATTTGAGAATGACCCGTGTAGCAATCCAAAATGTCCTCTCCAAGTCTCAACTAGAGAAAGATTGGCATGTACAATACTAGGGAAAACGCTCAGTTTGACGCGTTGTTGAGCGAGCACCGGTACGTGCAACACGACCCGAGGACGACAATTCCCATAATGTTACATACCAATAAGTTTTTAAGGTCTGACCGATTTAGCTGAAAATTGTAAAATAGGAGAGAATGGATAAAAATCCACCGCCATCTAGAGGACCTTGACATCATTTTCTTTGGGAAACTATTTAATAACTCTTGATTACTTCTAGGTGGCAGTACAGATAGATCAGCACTTCTGTGCGAGCTGTTTCGTTGCCATGGTAACGTTACTTTTGTTAAAAAGTAATTTCTATATACACTACTATCGGACAATAAAATTAACATATTCGTGACCGGACGGACATCTAATGATTTGGCTACCTCGATTTTGTTGCCGTTTAGGTTTTTAAAAAAAACTTTACGATTAACTTTAATACGATAACTTTATAACTTTTGAACGATTTGCCACAAACTAATGGATTCAATCGGGAACGAAGTTGCTGATGGTCAAAATTTTCAACTCCCCCCCCCCTGATCCGACCTGCTGCTCAACCGCATCATGAGCCAAAAGCTGAGCGACTTTCCGTTGCCATGGCTAAGGCCACCCAAAGGGACTTTGCTATAATGTAAATTTCCATCATACATACTTTATCGTATCAAAAATAAAAATACATATTCGTATCGACGGACATTTCTAAAATGATTTGGCCACCTCAGATTTTGTCGCCGTTTAGTTTGAAAAAAAAAATCGGATTAAACTTTAATGTAACTTTTTAACTTTTTGAACGATTTTGCCATAAAACTATACAGCAACCCGCCTAGGTGGTAGTAACATGTGTGCAAAATTTCAGGTCGATAGAGAAACGGTGCGACCCTGTACCGAAGCAGTAACAGGAAAAATAACAGACATTCGAGCCATAATAGTCAAGTGGAGACGCTCGCTACGCTCGTCAAATTAAATGATAATATCTGTTTATAGATATTGGTTGCTAAATTGATTTAGGGAACCGAAATGGCGTTGTCAGGTTCTCTTCCGTCAGATGTGAATAGGCGATTAATACAAGCTAAAATTTCTAAGCAACAGCGTGTGCACCGGACCACGGACACTGCTGTATCCTAAATATTACATGAAGTGAAACTCTACATTTACACTGTGCCAAAACCTTCCAACTGCGAATGAAAAAATCCACGTAAAAATATTTATCTGTGGCATAAGCACAAAAACTTGGTTTTTCGAATGGTTCGTCGGGAAACACCTCCCGTAGGTGTGTAATGATATTATTTACTACAATTCAGAAATTCAAAAAAATCTACCGGCAATCGGGATTCGACCCACGGGTCTCCCGCATTCCAGGGCGAGCGTCATTAAACCACAGACCATAGGACGGGTACATTTTAATGTTTGTATTGTAGTTGCATTATACATCGGAATGGATGGAACTTTGCAACACATTTACTTTGCACACATTTTACTTGCACACAATTCACTCTCACTTATCAGATGGCCTGCTATTTTGGGAGCTTCCCCCATGCAACAGAATATTCATTCTCCAAAAGAGAGCGGTCGTATCATAGCTGAGTGTCTCCAGAAGACACTCATGTAAGAAAATTTTCAAGGAACTTGGGTATTCTTACTTAGCATGTACCCTTATCCAATCAGCCGCATTATTCGTTCGCAACCAACCGTAACCTTTTCTATCTAAAGCTTCCTTGCACTCCCATAACATAGAGCCAACCTTCACATTACACAGGCCCTCCCAATCTGCGCCTCTTTGCA
Source organism: Sweltsa coloradensis (assembly GCA_024449915.1). Classification (NCBI taxonomy): domain Eukaryota; kingdom Metazoa; phylum Arthropoda; class Insecta; order Plecoptera; family Chloroperlidae; genus Sweltsa; species Sweltsa coloradensis. Next base: position 80,939 of record JAMZAV010005378.1, on the reverse strand, counting down.
CAAGGCTGAAATTTAGCTTCCACCTCTACAATAATGTCCTCGACACATCAAAACCTCTCCCACCCTGTCTTCCTTTAAAACACAAGTTAAAATCATATCTTTCAGCAAACAGCTTTAATCCGTCAATGACTACCTCTCCATGTTAATATTTGCAGTTAATTCATTTTATCATATAAATATTACAAATTATCTTAGAGTTTAACACAAACAAGCACTGCAATTTAAAATTTTCAAATGTTCCCTTAGCCCAAAATGATGTTAACGAACTTCTATATATAATATTATAATGTGCTTACACGCTTCCTGGGATTGTGCAGGTACTATATAGAAACATATGATTGTACATCATTGTGTTTTCCTGTTGCCATCAGCAATTCTCATCACAATATCATATCATATATTGCTTTATATCCAACTTTTCTTCTATTCAATATGAATTCTTAATTCTTAGTAGGGCATACTATTATTTGCATCTACTCCACTTTAACATAGAAAAAAAAAAAAAAAAAAAAAAAAACCCCCCCCCCCCAAAAACTAAATCAATCAATCAAGTCATCATATATATATATATATATATATATGGTTTGTTCTTAAGTTTTCGCGGACTATTGTATGTTATAATTGTCTTCCGGACATTCCGCCGCTTGTTGAGTTTCGCTACAGTGAGTGACTCGTGATCATGCCAGATGGATTCTGGCGGACGAAAAAACGTCGAGTGCAGGCGACAGACAAAGGTCTGGAGCAGCAAACTCAAAACAAGCGGCGGAATGTCCCGGAAGGACAATTATAACATATATATATAATATTATATATATATATATATCAAATCAATTATATACTATAGAGTAGACACATTCTCTGTACATCATTGTGGTTTTCTGTGCCAATTAGCAATCTTATCACAATAATCATATCAATTGCTTTATATCCAAATTTGCTTTATTCTATAGGAATTCTAATCTAGTAGGGCCATACATATTATTTTGCATCTACTCTACTTACCCATAAACACTAATCAATCAATCAATCATCATCTATTATATAGTATAAAATCTCAATATATACTATAGAAACATTCTCATTGTACATCATTGCTGTTTTTCTGTGCCATCAGCAATTCTTCTCCACAATATCATATCAATATTATTGCTTATATCCAACTCTTTTTTCTAATGATTCTTTATCTAGTAGGGCATGCTATTGTTTTCATCTACTCTACGTTAACATTAACACGTGGTTTATCATTATTTAACATTAATCAATTAATGGAATATCATCTATCATCATAGATATATATATATATATAGATATTATATATATATATATATATATATCAATATTATCAATCATCTACTATCAATATCAAACATCCATATCAATTATCAATTATGCTTAGAGAACGTTTTTTTAGCATTTATATTAGATTATTTAGCATTAATTTTTCAAAATTAGCATTTTGTAGCATCTATTTTTTCCTTTCACTTAAAACCCTATATGAGGTGTTGTTTCTTGCACTTCTAATGGTATAATGATGAAATTATAGGAACATTTAAATTCAATTATAGCACAAAAAATGTTAGATAACATTGCCAAACTAGTGCTAAGGTGTGTGAAAAACATTATTTTTAGTAAAAATTAGCACTTTGTTGTAACTTTACCAAATATGTTCTCCGATTTAGCATTTTTTCAAAACCTAACACGCTAAAAATACGTATCTCTAATTATGCTTTATATCAAACTATTCTTTCTTATAACAACTGTGGATTATCATTATAATTATGATCACACTTTATTATTACTTAGTAATGATAGGACATTTTCACTTTCTCTGCAAAGATTATACTTGTTACACTGTATAGTCTAAGTGATATAAAAAAATATCGATTCTATCTATCTATCTATCTATCTATCTATCTATCTATCTATCTATCTATCTATCTATCTATCTATCTATCTATCTATCTATCTATCTATCTATCAGTACTGCAACGAATACATGTTGCCTTTGAACTGACCACCAAACATTAATTATAATGTCATTACCTTTACGCAGGTATGAGCGAGGGTTTATTTCTCGATTCTCGACAATCGAGAAATAAACCCTTGCAGCATTACACAACGTGGCTACGTCTCGCTGAGGTTGCCGCTCAGTCGGAGTACACTGTACACTTTGCGACAGCGCGTAAACATGGGTCTAATTTACTCATAATAGTTTGAATTTATCAAGCGTTATCGAGCTTAGTAGGATGCCATCATCTTCTTCGCAAAATTTTGCATCTTGTGATGTTATTGGCTTAGATTTCTTTTGCGCAAGTCAAAAGGTAAGTCGAGTTACATTTTCTTACCATGCTAACTCTTATAGGCACTGAGACCAGAGGGAACATTTACCTTCCCGCCTTCAAAACTTAGGTTCCCTATAGATGTTCAGAGATATTTATGGCACATTAAATAATATTATTCTCGGATATTGGATAGAGTGGCATATACATAACGTCGGGAAGAGGGGAGGGTAGAAGTAAGCTTCGACCTACTATAAAGGCGCGTCTTCATGTGTCCGTCATACGCGACGCAACGGAAGTTTGCAGATGGTGACATCACCGGCCGGCTAGTTCTAGCCAAACAACGGCCCCTTATTTATGTGATAGTTAGCTAGTGTTAGTGAGCCTAGGTTGGCTACACTGAGTCAAGATGGCGGACATCTAGAGAGAACGTAGCGACTGTCAGCTACTCACATTTAATACCTGTATTACGTAGGTAGAAGAAACACTAATTGGAATTACTACTAAGGTGTTATCAATATGCATCCTGACACTACTTTAACATGGATGTACAGAAGTGGTAGTTTGTGACAAAACCCGCGCGTGAAGTGATCAAGTTGGGCAAATCAATAAAATGGGCCCGAGCCAATGCTATGCCCATATCGCGTCACGCCGACTGCCTAGACAAAGAGAGCCCAATGCTCAAGACCCCTAGAGGGAGCAATTGAAAAATACGCGCCAATTGCGCCCCAGGATTTGCCCCCCCCAAGCAGAATTGATTGACGTAACGTGTAAGTAACTCGAAAATCTGATAGCAAATCTGTTCAGGAAGACAACGAAAATACGCGCAAATGGCGCCCAGGATTTGCCAAATCAGAATTAATTGACGACCCGGAAATCTGACTGACGAGCAAATCTTGTTCAGTAAGTTCTAGGCCTGAATAGGCCCCACTAATAATTTAAATAGGAGCCTAGGCCTAGGCCATAAAATAAAATGGCTCAGGTTATATGATATAGCTCCCCGAAATGGAGTTTAGTGGCAATGTAAGTGAGCATTGGCGGGTGGGAAGCAGAAGTTTAGCATTTACCCAGAGGCTAACAAGGGCTACAAGGACGATGAAGAGGACCAGGTGGCGGACCCTACTTCACTTCATTGGAGATGAAGGGCTGTCAATATTTTAATACCTTTGACATGCCGAGAAGCCAGAAAAAAGAAGATTCAGTGTGTTGTCGACAAATTTGACGAGTACTGCAAACCCGCGTAAGACTGATCTATGAACAAAGAGTGTATTTTTTACTTGCTCGCAGCAAGAAGGTGAGACCTTCGACCTTATCTTACTAATTTAAAAATTCTGGCTGCAACGTGTGATTTTGCTCCATGAAAAAACAATTATTAACACTGCGGGTGTGTTAGGAAATCTGGGACAAGGGTTTGAAAGAAGATTTAAGGGTCAGTGATCCTAACGTTAGAAAGAGCAGCGGACTTTTAGCCGTGCTGCAGAGGCAAGCAGACTACAGGCCCAGGCCATGAGGAAAAGTACCAGTAGAAGAGTTGCTTTTAGGCAAGGTTGAAAGCCCAGCTTCCGTTCAAAGAGGTCGTTCAAAAGAAGCGTGGTGTCCCAAGAAGGAAGATTCATTAGGCAGTAGGCCTACCAGGTCAGAAGAATTCAAGGACAGTGGGAAGAAAGAAGATGACAGGTAAATTTAACTGCCCAAGGAAGTTTGTGGCGTACAGACTAGTTTGAACGACAGTGCCCGGCCATATCAGAAAACGTGCTTGAATTGTAACGAGTGTAATCATTTGCCAAAATGTGTCCAAGGAGAAGGAAGGTGGATGAGTGTAAGGTCAGAGGACGAGGAGTACCGAGGATGAACATAACACAAATCATTATGTCGACACTGAAGCAGAGCATGTAGACGACTTTATATTAGTCTCTGACACGGAATGAATTGTCCAAATCTGTCAATCTGGTTCAAAACAGTTGTACGGAACAAACAATAGGATGTGTTGAAGGAAGTACCATCCAAGGTACAAATGTAAACTGTAAATAGATACAGGAGCAGAGGTAAGTGTCCATACCCTGGAAAGAGTATGATTGATTTAAAGTTGCTAAAACTTGTGGAGAAAACTTCCAATTGTGCTAGTTGCATGTGGTAATCTATAAATCAAACCTGTCGGTACTGTCAAACTTGATGTAAGCATCCTATGTGAAAGATTTGGGAGTAAGCCTATAAAAAATAAGACTTGTTGTTGTAGACCAAGATTTTAGGCATTATTGGGGCTGAGGGACTTGCATGAAATTAGGTGTTGTTGAAAAAGATAGATTCATTAGGGATAGGATAGTGGGACGGTCAGAATAGAAGACAACAGACTTGAGTACCTATAATCTTTGTTATAATTTTGAATGTATTATCTACTTTATTATTATTATATTCATTATTCTAAACATGTAGCCTAAACCAGACTTGAAACAGACTTTGAGTATAATCTTTGATTATAATTTGATGTATTACCCTATCTTCTTTATTATTATATTTTCGGTTATTCTAAAACATGTAGCCTAAACGATTCATTAGTCACATTACTCTAAGCCTAGATAAACTGTATATCTCTTGAGTGTCCTGCTATACTATAATAGGCCTACCTATTAAAGGCATTATTATTACCACTTGATAAAAATAGTATTTAGTATTCTGCGTATCGAAGAGTGTCTCAGTTGATCAGATTCAAGGCTCATTATGATACCAAGAAAAGCCCAACCAGCTGGGGTCACTCAATACTGCTTTATAAGGGGTTTCTCTATTCATGTGTTCAGTCTGATTATGAGTGTATTGGAATTGTATTATTGATTTTAAACTAGGGGAAGATGTGATAGTTAGCTAGTGTTAGTGAGCCTAGGTTGGCTACACTGAGTTACAAGATGGCGGGACATCTAGATGAGAAAACGTAGCGACTCGTTCAGCTACTCCATTAATACCTGTATTAACGTATGTAGAATAAACCACTAATTGGAATTACTACTAAGGTGTTATCAATATGCATCCTGAACTATTACAATTTAAAATACTGATCTCTCATTGATGGCCCGCTCGGCCCCGCCGATGCCGCTAGCATTTGCATTCTTTTGATGGAGCAGCCATAGTATTATTATTGACCTATCCCATAGTGAGGAATGGTTAATAATACTATTTTCGTCCCGTCGCATAAAACGACATGACACGTGAAAACGTGCCTTGTAGCGCTGATCATACTCTCAATGGCCTTCGTTGGGTAGGGCTGGATAGATCCTTGCTGTAGGGCTTATACGAAGAGCATAATTCGGTTTTATTCGCTCGGGTGGCTGTTGCTCGGACGGATGTCAGAGAGGAATTGATCTCCTTCTGGGGCCTCGTCAGTCGCGGCGAGCGTGGTTGTGATGTCTTGTGCAACATGTAGATTGTTGCCGTGGTAGTTAGGTAGGAAGAGGCGTGTGAGTCTAGTTATGCACATTAAATCACGTGAAGGAAGTGTCCGCTGGCCAAAAAGACTTTTGTTTGGGCGGAATGTGGCCTGTGACGTCTAGGTTTTGCAACGATATCAGTTTGTTACGAACTTCTATCATGCGTTCTATGCGTACATCGTCTAAAAGACTGTCCGAAGAAGATTATATGTCCGCACGTGTGCGTAGGGTAATGGAAATGCACAGGAAGAAACACACGTGTAGGAATGTTGAAATCACTCGCAAATACTAGGCCTAGCTCGTGTCGATCCGGTTCTACAACAGCTGGGTGAATCGATAGGTCAAGTTTATATCGATTTTGCTCACGCGCGTAATTTAATAATAATAATAATAATAATAATAATAAAATAATAATAATAATAAAATAATAATAATAATAAAAAATTACATAATAATAATAATAATAATAATATAATAATAATAATAATAATAATAATAATAATAATAATTAATAATAATAATACATAATAATAATAATAATAATAATAATAAAAAAAATAATAATAATAATAATAATAATAATAATAATAATAATAATAATAATAATAATAATAATGTAGTCTTTATTGACAACAGGTCCGAAGACCCACAAGTGCAATATTATAGACAACTAACTAGGCCGCTTTGCGAACGCTTTTTCCAGTCGCGTTGATGGATAAGTTTTTTATAATATTTATGTCCAATGATTACGATTGTAAGTGGAATCTCATTACTTTTTCTATAAACTATGGGAAATCCTCAATCAATTTCAGGGGGTATCAAATTTACAACCAGCTCCCAGATAATTTTTATTTTATTTATTTATTTAACGTCTATCCTATTCAGTTATAAAAACTGATTTACAAAGGAGGACAACTAAATAAATCTAATTACATAGATGCAGAAACAACAATAAATTACATTTTCGTAAATATTTGAAATAGTAGCATTACAACAACAATGCATTTAACACAAGAATTTTGGTAACAAATTGAATGATATTATATGCATTTAATGAATGAATCAAATATAAAAAGGGTGGAGAATGAAATGAAAAGAAAAGAAAAGAAAAGAAAAAAAAAAAAGAAAAGAAAAGAAAAGAAAAAAAAGAAAAGAAAAAAAAAAACATTAAAAAAGAAAAACGAAAAGAAAAAAACTGATTTATTAGACGATCCCACTCAAACTAATATGAGGTTTGCCAAAAATCAGGAACAGCAAATCAGGGAGTATAATCAAACTTTCGCGGAAGAAACCACCGAACGCGAAATCTTTATTCTTGGGTTCAATCTTCATTTTTGTGTTCAAATCTTGACTCATATATATAATTATATCAGATATTATAATTATTTAAAAAATTTCATGTCAAACTGATCACAGCAATGATACAGGACACCTAAATCAAGTTGCAAGCTCCATCAGTGGGCGGCAACCAGACAATCTAGGCAGAAAAATATAGTTGAAAATACATTGTTTATATCATAATCAAAGCAATAATGAAAAAAAGCAAAATCAATTATAAGAGCTTATGAAGGTAAATTAACATTACACACACACACACACACAATAACTTACAAATAAATAGTAAAAATCAATTTTTTGCTCTTTGATTCATTATCATTGCTTCAATTTTACTTTTAAATTGTACAATTCCTAGATCAGTAAACTGGCTTCTAATATCATAAGAAATTGAATTCCAATAGGATACGCCTCTGTACATAAATGACTTTCTAAATGCTTCAGAATTTAATCTAGGAACTTCCAATGAGTTTATTAAAGTAGAATTTCTATCACGATCAACAATTTTAAAAATATTGGTAGAATACCTAAAAACATACCTTTCAATACTTTGTATGTATTTACCAGCACGCTATACTTCATCCTCTCCTCAATCGTGAAACAATCAGACTGCAAATCTTGGTTCAAGGGAAATGAATCAAACAGATGGTCAATTCTCTTCTGGAGTACAACATACTCAGTAGAAGGTCTTACTGCCCAAACCACTAAGCAATAATCAATAACAGAGTGAATATAAGAATCTACAAGTAACCTCAACATTCTCTCGGTTACAAACCTCTTCATTCTACTTATAATTCCAATTGCTGATGATACTTTATTACACACATATTCATAATGTTTCTTAAAATTTAAATTACAATCTAAGAAAACTCCAAGATATTTAAATTCATACACTCTAGAAATTAACTTACCATTACAATTTAACGTCAAATGAATATCATTCATGCTTCTATCATTAGCCTTATGAAAAATCATAAAATTTGTTTTGCTATAATTAATATCAAGTTCCTGAGTTTTAAACCAATCATCCATCCTCTTTAGAACTTCTTAAAGACGTCTTACGATCTCTTCGACATCCACACCTTCTAAATAAAAGACCAAGTCATCAGCATATAAGATATAATTGATGCCTCCCATTATAGTAGATATATCATCTATATAAAGAATAAATAACAGGGGTCCTAATATTGATCCTTGGGGTACTCCACAAAATATATTGAATACTTTTGAACTATATTTTGCAAGATTTATAAACATTTTTCTATTTAAAAAATAATCCGCCAAAATTGATAACAAATGAGGACTTACGTTAAACCTGGTTTTTAATTTTATTAAAAGAGGTAAAAAAGGTACTGAATCAAATGCTTTCCTAAGATCAACAAAGACAGCTCCAACCTTACCATTACGTTTATCAATCCCTTTATAGATAAAATCTGTAAATGCTAGAAGGGCACTTTGCGTTGACCTACCTTTCCTGAAACCATGCTGGTTTGCACTTAAACCTTCAGATGCATCCACTTCATGTAATAACCTCTTGTGTAAAATATTTTCAATAATTTTCCCTACAATTGGAAGAGTTGATATAGGTCGATAAGAATTCCTATCACTCTTTTTACCTTTACCCTTATAAATAGGCGTTACCCTTGCCAATTTCAGCTGTGTTGGAAAATCACCTACAAGAAAGAAATGGGAAATTAGATACGCTAATAATCCGACTATTGATGCGCATTTCTTAAATACTATGCATGGAATCTCTTGAATTGTTGCAGAACTTCTAATTTTAAGGCGTTTAATTGCTGAAATGACTTCTTCATTAGTTACTTTTGTATGCGGAAGATTCTCTGCTTCTCTTCTATTTAAATCTTTAAACTTACCAATTTCATTTGAAAAATCTACATCGTTCACAACAAAACTTTTTTGTAACAAACAGCACATATCTGGATTAGACGTGTAGGATACCCCATTCTCTGTCAATGAGGCTATGCTACACTCTTTTTTTTCTTTGTTACCTGTCAACTTATTATAAACTGACCATAAAGATTTTGAAGAAATATCATTATCAAAGGAAGACTTAAAATGCTCACGCTTAGAAAAACGAATCTGATTATTTACCTTATTTCTAACTTTCTTGTATTCCTCCCACGTTGACTGCCTTCTAAAAATTCTAAATTCTTTGCGCAAGTGGTCTCTCCTATGCATGGATTTCCTAATCTCTGCTGTTAACCATGGGGCTGGCTTACCTTTAATTCTTAATTTCAAGGGGTGTGCATGTTCATTTAGAGGTTCTACGACTACTTTAACAAACATTTCTAATTTATCATCTGCACTTACTGCCACACCAATTTGGTCAATGGGACCACTTAAGATATCTTCATCTACTTGCTTCCAATCAACATTCTTATAATTTCTAGTATTTACAAATTTAGGAAGAAATTTTTGCTTATTAATCTTACGAACACAATAAATTAATTCATGATCACTTAATCCTACACTTATAATACCTGACTGAATAATATTTTCATTGTGATTTGCATAAACATGATCAATTAAAGAAGCTATCAATATCAATATCAAGATGATTGATATAAGCAGGGGAACCAACACACTAAAACTAAAACTAAAAATTTGGTTACAAAAAAAATGCACAAACCTAGTAAAATAACCTATTATATTTATTTAAATCTCAGCTTAACAGTATGCACAAACAATATTTGTGTAAGGTTTTGGTTTCATAGGCCTACCTTACATGAAGCCTATTTTGTTGATTCTCACTTCTAGTTACTTTTAGTTAGTTCTGTATCATATTTAATATTTATACATAGGTTACAACAAACTCATGTACAATGTTTTGCCTGGTATTACTTGTTGCCATCATAGGCAAATTGTCATAACATTTTAGTAACTAATATTTATAGCTACCCTACCGGTACATGAAGCCTATTATCTTTATTCTTATTTCTAGTTGCTTCTAGTTAATTCTTTATTGTATTCAATATTATATATAGGTTAGGCTACAACAAACTCATGTAGATACAACGCTTTGCTTTGTATTACTTGTTGCCATCATAGGCAAATTTGTCACAACATTTTAATATTATTTATAGCTACCCTACATGAAGCCTTTTATTTTTATTCTTATTTCTAATTATTTTTAGTTAGTTCTTAATCCTATTTAATATTTATAGGTTACAACAAACTCATGTACAACATTCTTGTTCTGTATTAGTACTTAATTGTTGCCATCATAGGCAAAATTGTCATAACATTTTAGTATTAAGTATATCACAGATTTTGTCCTTACTCTACTCTACTATGTTAGGCCTATAGGGCCTACTCTCCTCTATTGTTTCAATTTGTTTTTCACTATTTTTGTATCGATCTCTACCACTACCATCACTTATCACAATAACCTCTCTGTGAAAGCCCCCTCCTGCGAGCAGTGTTGGGTCAGTTCTTTTTTAAAATGAACTTTTTAAAAGTTCAGTTCACAGCTCAAATAATGAACTTTAAAAAGTTCAAGTTCTTTTAAAACCTAAAATTGTGAAAAGTTCAAGTTCGTCTAAAATATGAACTAAGTTCTTTTAAAAGTTCTTTTGTAAAAAAAACTCTATTTTATTAAAGGCTGGCGTAAAATGAAGAAAAACACGAGGAAAAACATAAGGGGTGTTCGAGTACCAAACTACTCGCGAGTTTGAGTCTTACGAGAGAGTTGAGCTGTCTTTGATCGTGTTGATGATTTGTACTACATTCTCGTCGACCAGCTTGTAAAATTATGGCAGATACTTAGCATTTTAGGCTTTCAAGATTTTTTTCCGAATTAGTTGGCGTGCATCGTTTTAACTTCGTGAATCGTACGTGACCTTGTCGTAAACAGCTGAACGTGCATCAACGTAGGCCTACGATGGAACAACGATTTGTTATTGTTTTTAGCGTCGACGGCGGCGAGTCGACGGCTGCTCGACGCACGGAAAGAACTTTCAAATGAACTTTCTAAAACTGAAAAGTTCGTTCTCAAAAAGAACTTTAAAAAGTTCAAGTTCATTCATTTAAAAAAGAGTAAGTTCACTGAAAAGTTCACAAAAAAAGAACGCGTTCACGAGAACGCGTTCTTTTTAAAAGTTCCTTCCCCAACACTGCCTGCGAGCCACCTGGTCTCTTTGGGGGCTAATACTAAAACTTGTAATATGTATTTAAAAATTTCTTAAAAAAATAAAAAATAAAAAAAATAGTTAGTTGATTTTTCTTGTTCATTATACACCTGTAAAAGGCTTATATTAAAACCTTTATTTCTATGAATTTTGACCAATTTTTTCAACTTTTTCTTTCAAGAGGCACTACATCACCATAATCTTTATGTCAATGTAAAATATGAACGTTGTAGCCCCACCCGTTTGGTCAGAATCGACTCAAATATCACGAAAATATCGTATTAAAAACCGGGAAAAAATCGTAAAAGTGCGATTTCTGTAAGAAATATTTTTTCAAATGTCTCTAAAATCATAACATATATAATTTCAGTGATTTTAAACGTTCCCATTAAGTTTCATCAATGTCGGAGTAGCCGTTTGCCAAATATCACGAAAATATCTCATTAAAAAAATTAAAAAATAGTTAAAGTACGAATCATAATAAATATTTGATCGATTATACCCAAAAACGTGGCAGGTCTTAAGCTCAGAGATTTCGAAGGTCCCCTCCAATTTTCATTAAGATCGCATATGCCGTTTGCCCGGTAGAGAGCGAACAAACAGACAAAAAAACTAACAAAAACAAAACACCCGAGCTATTTTTCTTGGGGTAACGTAAGTGGGAAAAAAAACACAAAGTGAAATTGAAGTCTTCGCTTCGCTCATCCAATAACTACAAGTATTAATTATGAAATGACGTAAGTACACAAAATTAAATTAAAATTAAAATTAAATTAGTTGACGAAATTATTATTGTTATTACCAGCATTTTTGTTTTTGTTTTTTGTGTTTTTTCTTCTTTTTTTCTCTGTTTTATGTTTTTGGGGATGTGTATTAAGTTACTTGTTGCCTTCAAACATGGAATCCGTGGCATTTGTTCTGAAAGTGTATTTTGTTTTCCTTGCTACTGGAATATATTACCTGTTGTTGTTTTTTGTTTTTTTAAGATGAGAGGATTCCAAGAGACTATTTACATTCTATAATTTTGAAATATTGTGATGTGAACCCGCAGATAAGTTACTGTGTAGCTTTGCGGGACACATAGTTTTGTGTACAAAGAAAAAATAAATAAAGGCAAAATTATAAAATATATATTTATATAGTTATTATTATTATTATTATTATTATTATTATTATTATTATTATTATTATTATTATTATTATTATTATTATTATTATTATTATCATTATTATTATTTTATTGGATGTATTTCATACAAACTCGGTTAAAACCGGAGCTAACATGTTGTACGGACTTACGTCAACTACTTCCATGTGTACCTATTACATACATTATTACTTTTGTCTTAACTCTAACTAAAATTAGTCCATTTATAAATTGTAATATTGTTTGTAGATGATGTTTTCTTTCTGCTGTGTACGGTCGTGGCCGATTTCTCGTCGCCATCCTAGCATTTGCTCTTCGGACTATGGGAAACCACGAAAACCATGTCAGGATGGAAGCTGTCTCGAATGCTCGAAGTATCATTCTTAGTTTAGAATTTACGAACTATTCTACGCGTGTTGAGTATTACTGCCTTTTGAGTCTCGATGTATACATTGGGTTGAATATCTAGTTGTTTAATGCTTTCATGTAGCTTCTTCTGTATGATGCCGTTTGGCTGTTATAATGAATGGGATTGTATTTACCTTTTTCTGTTTCCACATCTTCTTGATCTCAATTGCAAGTTCACTATACTTGTCATTTTTTTCTTCCACGTGGTCTCGACTTATGGCACATTGGGATAGCAACGTCGATAAGGGTAGTTTCTTGTTTCTTCTTGTCAATTATTATTAAATCCGGTCTGTTGTGATGTATCGTTTGGTCTGTTATAACTGTGCGGTCGTAATATAATTTGTAATCTTTACTATCTAGTACTTTCTCTGGTTTGTATTTGTAGTAAGGTGTGTGTGTGTCAATGAGGTTTGTACTTGATTGCTAGTTTTTGATGAATAATGTTAGCTACTTGGTTATGTCTGTAGAGGTAATCTGTTTGACATAGTGACTTGCACCCGGATATGATGTGTTTCGATTGTTTCACCCTTTGCACTACATTTTCTACATTGATCGTTTACTGTCGCATCTTGTATTATGTATTTTTTATAATTGTTCGTCGAAATCACTCGGTTTTGAATAGCCATCAAAAAACCTTTTGTTTCCCCAAATAGTTCCCCTTTGTTTAACCCCCTTATTTGATGTTTTTAATATCTACGTGACCTTTTTTGGTATTATCATAATGTCTTTTGTGTAGGGTTTTTTCTAGGGGACGTAACTTTTTTTGAAGCGTCATTTATAAAGTTTCCCTTGTAGATTGACATTTTGTTTGCTAGATTGAGTGGGTTAATGTTTTGTAAAGCAGCACCACCAGCCCTAGGCAGATTTTGGGGTTGCTCTTTGAAAAAAAGTTTTTTCTTAAAATGTCTATTTTTTTAAATAAATAAGTTGTTCAGATCAATTAACCCCGTCCTCCTTTTTCTTTTGGAAGTGTAAAATCTCTCTTTTGCTGATTTAGGATGTGATTCTGTGTTGGGTAATTTGTAGTACGAGTTAATTTTTCCAACGCGGGGATGTCTGTCTGCGTCCATTTAATGTTTCCGAATGAATTTTGTCAGTATTTGGTACAGCATTTATTTATTGCTGTGATCTTTTTTTACCTTTTTAGTTGCTTCTTGAGGATAGATTTAGTCTTTTCTTGTATGTATCTTTTAAATTTTTGGGGCTTTCATCCCTTTATGTTTAAAATTCTGGCAGCTTGTGGGGAATCCAAAATATTTGTATACATCTTTTCCCGTCCATTTTTTCCCAAATCCTATTTCCATCATCTAGCGGGAAACTCTTCTGCTTGAAAAACCCTTTAAACCCTTTTTCGAAGGTAGCGTCTTACTTTTGGTCTACTCCAAACTCCATGCAGATTTTCTTGACTAAATTCTAATGTTGTTTTTGACAAAAACGGGGTTTTTTGGGGTTGGGGCAAAATTTGATGCATAAACTTTAGGTATCCATTGAATAGGGGAAATTGTGTGACATACCACATTATTGCCCTTTAATTTTAAACCCGTATGTCGATTCTTTTAAGCATATTGACATTTGGGTTTAAGACAGAAAAAAAAACCATAATGCACTTAATGGTCCCTTTTAAAAAATGCCACTTTAATTTGAAATTGGATCTGTAGTTTTCTGCTGTTTTTAATTTTTAAATTTTAGTTTTGTTCTCCATGTCTCCTTTACTTTTTCTTCAAAAATTTTTAAAATTTAAACGGGGTTTGGGATTTTTATATATTTAAAAATCTGAATAACCCAATGTGTGTGGTGTTGGTAAAAGGTTTTCTTGTAGTAAATGTAGTTTCGTGAATTTTTCCTTTTCATTGTGTGCCTGATTCTTTACAGAGAGTAAAATAATAAGTTTTTCTTTACATCCCTGTGAGTTTTAAAGAAATCCTTTTTGTTTCGGCCATGATATTGTTTTCTTCGCAATGATTATATACTTTATTTGTTATGCTAAAGTAAATATTTTATATATATTTGGGTAGACAGGGAATTTGGGCCATTTTTTTATTTGGGGTTTCTTGGGGGTGTCATTTTTCCTTTTGGTTTGAAAAGGTTACCCTTCATTTAAAGAATTCGGGTATTTTTTTAAAACTCCTTTTTAAAAAATCTTTTGGGGACTTTTTCAAATTTTGATTGTGAGTAGTTTTAAATTTTCTTTTTCCCAAAAAATTTTGAATAAAATCATTACCTGGTGTTTTCCAGCTATGTGTAGCCTGATTGTCGATTTTTAATTCTAAATATTTATACCTTCGAATCTCATCTCAAAATATCGCCCCTCCTAGCTATTTCTTTTCTTTGAATCCATTGTGCTTTCCTGTGTGTGCTACCGGGTTTCCCCATTTCCTGTCCAAAACCTTCTATCTCTGTCTTTTTGGTGTTTTCCCTTTTTTCCCATTTAAATTTTTTCGGGTTTCAGAATTTTTGGTAAAACTGTTTTTTTTCCTTTTTTTTAAACATTCCCCTTTTGTTCTTTTTAAAACACATTTTTTAATCTTTTAAATTTTTGCTAGAGCACTTACTTTTTGTTTAAATGTATCCAAATATTCGTGAATGAAAATTTGTTAAAATGTTTTATGCTTTGCGTGGACCCTTGGGAAAATTTTTAAATATATTTTGGGAGTTTTCTTACACATTTTTAGACGATTACCCATTCGGGAATGTTCCCGTCGACCGATATCTCCCTAAACTCAAAAGATTCTTTCCCCCCTACCTTTTCCCCCCTTTTGTAAAATTTTCTTCTCCGTTTTGCTTTGAAGATGTTGCAAAAATTTACCCTTTTAAGGGCCCAAAAAATCCCAACCACTGCTACAGCGGCACAATAGATTGCCGCATGAACGTCTGCAAATGATAGTTTTGTTTGTGTGTAAACTGAAAATATGTGTGTTTATTATGGTACCGCTTCTTCAAATTTTTTTTGAAGCTTTGGGGTTTTGGGATGTAAAGGTCCCTTTTGTTTGGTTGTATGTGCGCAAACTCTGGGCATGGCTGTTGTAAAAACCCAAAAATAGGATGTTCTTTAGGGTTGGGTCAAAGTCCCGGGGTTTTTTTCTATTGGGGTTATTTATAAATCTACCTCTTTTTGTTTGATCGTCTAGTTGTTTTGGGGTTTTCTTTACTTTTTGGTTGGTTTTGGTTTTTTCTAGTGGTTTTTGGAAAGTTCGGGGGAGGCCTGGAAATTCTGGTAGGTCCCGGGTGTTCTGGTAGGGGCCCGGGCGTTCTGGTAAACTGGGGTGTTTCTGGTTGGTCCCGGACGTTCTGATAGGGCTTTGGGCGTTCTTGGGTTGGGGGCTGGAAGTTCTGGGGGTTTTGGGAGATTTGAAAGTTTTGCAGGGATGGTATACCGGGATTTCTGGTAGTTCTAGTAGCTCTGGTATGAAGTGGGCTTCTTCTTTGCTGTCCTCTGGGGATGTATTGCGTTATCATCTTGATGCGCTTGTGGGTTTTTCTTTACTTCGCGTTTTATTCTATTTTAAAATGTTTTCTGGTAATTTTTTTTTTAAAAATATAATTCCTTCTTTTGGGCACTTTCTCTGTTTACTTACTTCTAAAAATGGAATTTTTCCCCGAACAAACTCCCCCATGGAGGGTCTTGTCGAATTTAACCCATTAAAAAATCCCCTAATAACTTACCCCCATAATAAACTACGCATCACCAAATTTTAAAATTTTTTTATATCTTCTGTTCCCTTGATGCGCTGTCTCTTTTTTCCCGCTTTTGGGGGTCTGTAATGATTCCCCCACAGAAACTCCCTCGACTGTTATTCCCTATTTTCCCTTTTTCTAGTAAAAAATTTTTCTACTATCTGTCAAAGTCCAAACCATTATTTTTTTATTGTTTAAAAGTTCCCCCCTGCGCTTAAAAAAATTAAAAAAAAACTTTTCTCAAAGATTCATCAATTTTTAGGGCGGGATGAGGTCTTCGCTTTTTTCAACCTCCCTTTTCCTTTTCGTTTTGATAAATCTTTTTTTTTGACGAAAATTTAAGGGAAAACTTCAAAACTTCTCGATTCTGCAAAAAAATTAACGGTGCTTTCGGGAAAAGCTAATTAATAAATATTTTAAAATATATTACCTTGTGAAATTCAAATAAAGCCCCTAAAAAATATAAAAGTCTCCACAACTTTTAAAAAAATTTAAAAAAATTCAAAATGTTTTAATGCAATTTTTAAACCCAGGGGCCCATTCAATCATATATAACTAACAAAATAAAGGTTTTTAAATAATTTAAAACCCAATATTCCCTTTAATGTCCTTGTAGACGTACTAGTAGATTTAAAAATGCAGCAAAATTTGAGATGGGAAAGCTTGTTTTTTCAGCGGGAATAGAAATTTTAAAAACCCGCAACTTATCTCGAGCGTGACTAGCTTGTAACCCCAACAATGTTTGGGGGTTAAAATTATTTTTATTAAAAATTAAAATTGGGACCCCCCAAGAGATAGATGGGCGGAACCCCAAAAAAAGGAAACCCTTTAAGAAAGAGGAAATCATTTGGAAAAAATTAATGAAGAAAGACTCTGGGAGGATAAAAAAGAAATGGAAGGGAAAGGGGGGGAAAAAACCCGTCAAAAGAAAACATCGAAGGGAGATTTAGGAGGTGTTGGCCTGGCTTTTGCAAACCTGAAAGTCCACCCCCGAGAAATTGGTGATTAAAAGTCACCCCCCACCTGACCCTTTTGTTTGGGAAACCCGGGGGTTTTTTATTATTATTTTATTTTTATTATTTTATTAAATTTTTATTATTTTTTATTTTTTTATTATTTTTATAACAATGTTAATTTGTGTTTTGTGAAAACAAATTAAATTGATGCAAAAAAAATATTGTTATTATTAATTTACACAATTTATTGGTCGGGACATTTCGCCGCGTCGAATCTGCTTTAATTGCTTTTGACGTTTCAGCCCAACTGTGTGGGCTATCCTCAGAAAAACAAGATATTAATTCTAAAAACTTACAAAAATAAAAGCCCAGACAAGGCGTTACATAGAAAAAACTTACATGTACTTACATAACTTATGGAATTGTACACTCTCTTACACAGCTTGAATCAAAGGAGAAGAGAAAAGAAAGTTTTAATTTCTCAAATTTTTAAATTTTATACCGAAGTTATAAAATATGGATGATTTAAATTGTCCTTCATTAAAAAAATTGCCAATGTCCAACATACGTTGTTATCATCATGCGAATGATTATAAATATATGTGTGCATTGAGTAACGTATTTCATTTGTGGACTTGGCTTCGTAATGAATACAAGACAGATTTGAATTGTCTTCGAAAAAAATGATGGTAAAACACATTATCTTGGGGTTTACCCTGCTGATAGGTTATCGCAGAGAGTAAGTCTTCCTTGTGCAATTATTGTAAATATGGATAAAAGGAATAAACCCGGGACGCATTGGGTGGCTATATACATTGATAAACAAGGAGTGGGAGAATTTTTTGCAGTTTTGACAATCCCCCAATAAATTCTCATCATTTAAAATTTAAAAAACGTAATTCTTTACATTGGTCATTTAATAAAACTAAATTACAATGTTTTTCTACCACTGTGTGTGGGCAATATTGTATATTTTATTTATTTTGTAAGATTCGTGGATTTTCCTTGAAACATATCTTGTCTTATTTTAGTAAAGAATGTTTAAAAAAATGATACGTTAATTAAAACATTCTCCATGAAAAAGTGCTGATGTAGATTTATATTTCAACACGTGCACAAAATGCTGACTCGTCAATAACATGTTTCAACTTGAAGTTTCCCGATATTATAAATAATTGAATATGATGCAATCATATCAGTACAAGTTTGAATTTGAGCAGAAAAGTTCGTCTCATCATGAATACGTAAAAGGGTTTATAATACAGCATTGAGGGAAGAAAGCCAATTTCAATTGTGCCGAAAACTTTATTTTTTTCCAATGAATCTCGTACAAAAATGTTGGTGATTGGTTACATGCCGAGAAGGATTAAAACCGTACGTGCACATTTTCCCTACTTCGGGACGGGGGTTTTCGATTGAAGCTAAAACATTGGAGTGAATTATGTGAACTGCGATTGTTGTCAACGTATTTTATTTGATTGTGTAGAAGATGTCAACAATACTACTGAGAAGACAGTTTGGGGAAAACATTATGTTCGCTCAGAAACATCAAGGAAGTGTAGTGATTGGGTTTTCGTTCAAAGAGTGATAGTGCTCTTGGTATATTACCTTACCTTGGACAGAAAATCCTGTAAAATAAAATAAATAAATCAATCAATGGGAAAAAACCTTTATTTTTAGAATATACTTTTAAATTAAAACCCTATTTTTTATTACCCCCCAAGAGACTAGTGCCCTCGTTTGGAGGGGCTTTTTGCTGTGGGGTTTGTAAAATTTTTTTTTGGACTGGGGTAAGGTTTATGAAAGACAAAACAAGAGCCTAAAACAAAAACCGGGGACTTATACAAAATTTTTCATAAGAGAACCCCAAAAAAAAGGGTTTAAATTGTTCCTAGTTTTAAAATTTGCTTAACAGAGATTAGTTTAAATGAAAAAAATAAAAATTTTTTTCTTTTGTTTCCCTTGATTGTCGTTGCGCCTAAGTGTTACTGACAATTATTTCAGTTTTTTTGACTTTTTGAGAGGGTTTCCTTCCTTTACATAGACTAAAAGGGGGCCCCTTTAAAATGAATAAGTAAACAAAAAAAAGATAATGAAAAAGACATAGAAACCCCCTTTAATAATTTAAAATTTTTGTCTATCCAAAAAGCATTTTTTACTTTTTCTACCGTGTTTAAAATTGTATTTTTTGTGATTTTTACATTTTGTTAGATATTTCATTTTTTTTTCCCTTAGCCACTTCTTTCAGTTTAGTTTTGAAAGTTGCAATACCTTTGTTTAAAAAAAATTTAGCTGTTTAATGCAGTCCCGGGGGATTGTTGCATTTGGTAGCCCCGGGAAATGAATTTAGTTCTTGCCATAGTTGTGTGTAAGGGGTTTTAAGGGGGAGAGGTTTTCCCCTGGGTCCGTGTTAAATTTTAGTGGGTAGGAAACGCCCCAAAATCCTTTGTTTAAAAGAGTGAAATGAGCCATGGGGTTTTAGTACCCGGTTTCATTACTTTTTCCCCTATTTTTAAATAGCTATAATTTACTATAAGCCGCCTCTTAAATGTTTCAAAACTTCACAAAAGAAATACCCCACACACGGGCTTTTTGGCTCTAGGTTTGGGGCTTCTTCTTGCACCCATAAAAACCCGGGTATATTTCTTGTGGGTTTTGTATACTGTATCTGAAGAAGAAGAAAAAAGTCTTTCCCATCTTTTTCTTAATCTTTTTCTTCCCCCTCCCCTTTTGGCCCCCTAGCCTATCATAGGCTAAGAGGCGGGATTTTGACCCCTTTCAGTTTTACGCCCCGTCCCCCTTACCAACTAAACTTTAAAAAACTATTATTTATAAAGAATATAAATTTTAAAATTAATGCAAATGTTCCCGGGGACTCACCACATGACCCCGCTCACCTTTTGTCTAACTACGACTTTTTGGGGTTTTTCCCCAGTTTTAGTTGGCTAAGGCGCCCTTGTTTGGCCACATTCCAGGACGAAAATTCCCCTTGGGGCGGACTTTTTTAAATTTTTGAATTGTATAAAAAAAATCACTGCTGGGGTTTTTTTTAACTTTTTGCAAAGGGCCCTTTGGAAAAAACTGTTAAATCACAAATACTGCTGGACAAAAAAGGTAGCCCCAGGATCCCAGGCTTTTCCACTAGAAAAGGTTCAAAGCTTTCTCTCTAATAGGAGTCAATTTGTTAGCCTATCCAACACCCACAGCGAACACAAGGAAATCTCAATCGGTGTGCCCCAAGGGTCAGTTCTTGGACCAATCCTCTTTCTTGTATATATAAATAACATTGGAACTTTGAAACTGAAAGGTATCTTAAGGCTGTTCGCGGATGACTCGTCCATCTTTTATTTTGGTCCTATTCTCCAAACCCTCCTGGACGATATGCAACACGACCTTAATCTACTGTCTAGTCTGATCAAAATAAATAAGCTTACCCTTAATGCCAAATAAGACAAACTATATGATCATCTCAACTATTCAGAAAAATCGAACACACAATAGCATAGTATCAATCGACGGCATCCAAATTTCTGAGGTAAATTTTGTCAAATTTCTGGATCTGTATATCGATAAGCACCTCAAATGGGATGTTCACATCTCTAACATATCTAAAAAAAATATCTCCAGTCGTAGGTATTCTCTACAAAATGTCCACCTGCATCCCTCAGTCCGTAAGAAGGGTTATCTATTTCTCATTGATACACTCACACTTGCAATATTTAAATATTATATGGGGTAATGCTTATCAGATACATCTACATAAGCTGAAAGTCTTACAAAACAAATCAATCAAGAATATATAACCTACCATTTCGAACACCCACAGTTTCACTTTATAAAAGCTATGACATACTCTGCATTGAACGCATAAACCAATACGAAAACTGTATCATGATACAGAAATATATCCATGGACTTATTTACACAACTAACACACTTAGTCAACAAAATCATTAAACGAGTGAGCGTAGCGAACGGAGTGATCTCCATTCAACTGAAATGGCGGACAATCGTTTTTCTGCGTGCGTGTGTGTGTGTGTACGTTGAAAATCAGCCGAATCGCTGAACAGATTGCGCTGAAATTTTAAACAGACATCCGTTACGAGTTTATTGAGAACTGCTAACAAAATCAGCAAGATTCGTTGCGATTTAAACCTACAAGAAATAATAAACTGAAAAAATAGACTTCCAATGTTTAGAAATTATTTTAACGACAATGTTTTAGATTTTGAAAATATATTTTTTGTTTGTTATTCGCCTGGCCGTGAAATGCCGTGCCCATGCAAGGTCAGTCGAATGTTGCACGTCAAGGTACCCTCAAATTCCGCTCGTAGATTGAGTAAACCTTGCAATATTTTCACGTATTGCGTACTGGCTATGTTTACCTTAGTAGGCCCTATTGCCACATATGATGGACTACACTGCGTTATATGCATTTCAAAACATGTTTTATTATTTTTGAAATACAATCTAGAAATTACAAAATCTTTCCCGACCAGGGGATTGAACCCACTTCTTTCACATTTCGGCTACAAGGGCACCTGGAATGCACCTGGAATGTGGGAGATCCGTGGTTCGATTCCCGGTTGGGGCGGACTTTTTTAATTTCTGAATTGTAGTAAATAAAAACAAATTACACCCACGGGAGTGTTTCCCGATCAATTAAATCGAGAAACCAGCAGTGTAGTTGCCTTTGTCTAGATGAGATTGTATGTCAGTTATTAGGTCCGTAGCTGCAGTTGTGGTATTCGAGTTTTTGCGGAAACCATATTGGCGGGAGTAAAAAAAAATTGTTTTCTCTAGGAAATATTCCAGTCTTTTTTTGACAATGCGTTCTAATAGTTTAGAAAACGTTGGTAGAATGGAGACTGGACGGTACTTAGAGACATTAGCTTTACTCCCTGCTTTAAAAATTGGCACCACTCTCGCCATCCTCAGCTTTGAGGGGTAAATCAATGTGACGAATGATTTGTTTATGATGTTGGCGAGATGTGGCGCTAGAATTAGTTTGGCTGCTATTACTGCTTTGGAAGAAATGTTTTCATAGCCCGAACTTTTGTTTGAATTCAATTTATTGTTGATCATAAAAACAACTCCATCAGCGTTGGTTGGGGCGAGAAAAAATGTGCGTATTGAAACTTTAGGCTCAAACACAGTTCTAATGACGGGAGTTGCAATTTTATTTGACAGAGTTGACCCAATGGTAGTAAAGTAATCGTTGAAAACATTTGCCATTTCGCGTTGGTCCGTGATCGTCCGATTACTATCATCGATTAATTTACCACATTGCTCCTTGTCTTTGCTTGTTCTGTTGAAAAGTAGTTGGTTAATTATTTTCCAAGTTTCTTTTCCGTTACCAAATACTTCAGTGATTTTGTTTGCATCAAGTATTAAACATGTATTACGAAACTAATGTTCCGTTATGATATTATGTATCGAGAAATATATCATTGGTATTGCGAACTACTTATAAATATGAAACGAAAATATGATTTTGAAATGGGTTTGAATGTAGAAAACAATAGTATATACGATTTTGTACGTGATTATATTGCTAATCTTTATCAAAATGAAAAATATGTCACTGAGAAGTTTCGAAGGATTGTCGATGAATTGGGTGTTGAATATATTGCAAATGATTTATCAATAAAAGTGAAAATGTATTTGCATAGTATATAATGATTTTGCTCCTATATCTTTTCCCGCAAGTTCATTCATCCCGGACGATAATTTTCATGTGGATAGAATGATGACATATTCAAGTTTAAACTTGTCTGTGAAACAGGATATTTTTTGCTGACGTTTGTATTTTCATGTATGGACATGTCGGCGATGGTGGTCTCATTGGAGTGCGCCTTTCGCACTTGCGCTAATGATGTCGCATACGTCCTATGGTAAATCTTAAATTTACTGAGTCTGTAACGTTGGACCCTAAGAATGCTATTTGAATATCGCGGGTTATGAAGACACGCGACTAAAGCTATTCACGTGATCTGTGACGTAGGTGCACCTTCCGCACCTGTCTGCACCTGCGCTAGTGATGTCGCATACGTCCTATGGTAAATCTTAAATTTACTAAGTCTGTAACGTTGAACCCTCAGAATGGTATTTAAATACTACGGTCGCGAAGTGAAACACTTAAAGGTGGGCTGTACTCAAGGATCCGAGAATTTTCTTAAGAATGACAATGTAAAAACGAGAATGCCGAAAACCCCATCCAAAACGGATAAGAACTCGCGAAACGACAGCGCGTTGAAGTTCTGGGGTGGCCGTCCGTGACGTCACCGCTCCCACTCACCCAGCGGTCGCAGCCCGCGGACCTCATGCTGTCTGACCGGACTGTGCTACGGGGAACAACAACATATTTCCTTTATATATGTTTGGGCGTTATAGGGGTAGCAGTGCGAAGTGACCATCCTTCTAATTCAATGTAAAACGTGTGTACATACTGTAGTTATATTGAAGCGTTTTTTTTTTAAATTATTATTCTTATTGACTAAATGCCAGGCGGCAGTGTTGTGATTTTGTGCTAAAACGTATTATTGTGTATTGTATTGCTAGATAACCCCATGATTATGAACATAAACACGCGTCAATATGACTATATATGTTGTGTATTCGGGTGCAGTAATCAGCCAGGAAAATCAGTGATCGTCGATGGAAAGAGTTAGTTTTCAGTTTCCAAATCGTGATAGAACGCCGATTCGTCATAAATCTTGCTTGAAGAAAATTAATTGCGTGGGGTTTACACCTAGTAAATATTCAGTTGTGTGCTTCCAACTTTTCTGACGAAGACTTTGAAATATCATCTAATTTACAAAAAAAATCAGTTTGGCATGCCGCATATTAGGCTCAATTTCGAATCCCGTGTTAAAAAAGGATTCGAAACGTCAATAAAATTAAAAGGGGGAGATTCATCGTTTCAACATGTCACAAAAAAGCGCCGAGTGGGACTTAGGGTGTGTCTGAAAATTATTCAAAGTCTAGGTCCAGGTCCAGGTCTAGGTCCAAATTCAAGTCCACGTCTAACAACGTAGTTAGGTACTGATTATCTGTCGATGGCGTGTAAACTGTCTGAAATGCCATTCTTGGTCCAAAGTCGACAAATAGATCGAGCAATCGAAAGTGTACACTCGTTTAGGTCCGATTCAAAATGGCCGTCCGCGACAACGAGAGAAACAATAAATGAATGCATTGTTAAATAAAGGTAAACATTTAAGTTTTGTTTGTTTTTATCACGTATTTAATTGGTTTTACTAGATGTACAAATACTTTTAATAAACAAATACTTAACAAAGGACTATCGAATGCACACCTAACCTAACTTTAGGTAGTGTTGACTTTGCCCTGCAGGCAGCTCTACTGTAGGCTAGTATAGCACTTTAACATTGAGTTGGACTTGGACCTACACCTGGACTTGGACCATAATTCAGACACACCCTTAGTATTTGTACCTAAGAAGAAAGATAGTGAGCGATGCTGTCACAGAAAGCGGGAGTTTTGAAACAGAGTTACAATGTATTTATTACTAGGAAAACGCTTAAGTCCCGCCGCGTTGTTGGATGAGCGTAATTGGTGCATTGAGCTGCCATGTGTTATGCGGATTTTCTGTTGTTCTGTGAAAAAATTATTACTAAGTTGAAGATTTTTTTAAAATTAAATTAAATTAAATTAAAAATTTACTTTATTTTTTTATTAATCGTAATTTTTAAAAAAAGAAAAAATCGTAAAAATTGCGATTTCATAAGAAATAATATTCGATTGCGCTCAAATTTTACACGAATATTTTAATTCATAAAATTAAGGTTCTGTGAAAAAATCATCACAATAGGATAAATCATGTAGGTGTTATAAGTCAATGAATTGTTTTAAAAAAGAAAAAAACTGTAAAATTTCGATTTTCATGAGAAATAATTCTTCGATTGCGCTCAAATTTCACAAGAATATCTTAATTCATGAAATTAAGGTTCTGTGAAAAAATCATTAAAATCGGATTAAGCATGTAGGTGTTATAAGTCGAAGAATTTTTTTAAAAATCGAAAAAAAATCGTAAAATTGCGATTTTCATGAGAATTTTTTTTTCGATTGCGCTCAAAAACGTGGCAGTTCTAAGTTCAGAGATTTCGAAGGCCTCCATAAAATTTCATCACAATTGGAGTATCGGTTTAGCCGGAATCGTGTTAACAAACACACAATAATACAAACAGAAAAAAAAGAAAGAAAAACATTCCGGATTTTTTTCTCCAGTGTAGTTATTATTATTTATTATTATTTATTATACATTGACAACAGGACTCTTGTCCCACGAGTGCAATATAATAGATTGGTTCAACTAAAACTAAACTAAGAACTAGAACTATATTCTAAAATAAGTGTAACATATTATGCGTGAGTGTGTCTATGTATGTATGTATGTGTGTATGTATGTATGTATGTATGTATGTATGTATGTATGTATGTATGTATGTATGTATGTATGTATGTATGTATGTATGTATGTATGTATGTATGTATGTATGTATGTATGTATGTATGTATGTATGTATGTATGTATGTATGTATGCATGTATGTATGTATGTATGTATGTGTGTCGTGAGTGTGTTTCGGTGTGCGTGTGTGATGATTTTACATGTTTACGTTACTTGCACTAGATAGTGCAAGGCTGATCAGTGACTTGTAATTGTTCATGGGGGTGTTGTGTATGTCGATGTCTGTGTGGTTACTGAGTGTGTTGAACGAGTTTTGGATACGATTTATACATGAATATTTATGGATGTCAATGCGACTCCTCGGTATGTAAAATGTACAGTTTTTTCTTGTCGATCTGGAGGGCACGTGATAATGGAATCTTCGCTTCGCTCGCTACGCTCATCCAATTAGTATTGGAGTTGGTAGTTATTAGTATTGTATAGCCCGAGATAGAAATTCATGTCGGCACAACTGTGTTGAACGAGAATTCCATCCAGGAAATAGGAATTCAACGTGAATTAATCGGTTATGACTGTCGTTGATAGACAATCGAAGATGACTCCTCTGTGGATAATGATAAAGATGTGGATATCTTCATAGTGTTCTTCCTCAGAGTGCATTACTGCATGACGACTATGTGTCATCTAGTTACGACGACGTACCATCTAGTGATGACGACTTGTTATCTAGTGATGTCAACGTTCCTAGTTTCATTGTATCACTCATGCATTTCAAAGCAAATCAAAGCGTAACGCAAGACTGAATACTCCAATTCACATCTTCCCCATTTCCGTTTCCCCACCCACGCAGAAAGAGTTAGTAATGAAATCAACAACTTTCATACACTGTATAACATGACGTGTATATATTAGTTTATTAGTGCAATATATCTTTCAACTGTCCAAAATGATTGGTCACAGTTAATGGGGGTTAAGGGGTTGGGGGCTCAACAATGACCGTTTTACACAATAAGACACCAAATTTTCTGGAGTCTTCTGTACTGCATCATAAACTTTCACCACGCAGTCAGTACGATAGTGTTTTGTGAGTGTGGTGGCCGTCATTCAACCCTATCATTTTGAGCGTCGACGTTTTGATAGAAGGGAGAATAAACCAAAAAAAATCACTTATAGGCAGATCAGGGAATATTGATTGGTGTAATTGTGGGGAGTGCGTAATAACGTTGATAGACGAAACTAGTGTGTATTCACTGTGTTGCAGTGACAGTAAAGTAATAAGGGAACATAGGGGCAGTGCTGACTGTAAGTAATAAGGGAACATAGGGGCAGTGCTGACTGTATCACAGAACATATTATTTTTTTTAAAGTGTCGTGTTAAATCTTGATACACTGAAGACAGAAAATCACTTATTAGCTTGGCATGCGCCTGATAGCTAATTAGTAATTCTAAACGAATCATTTCATAATACATAATATCGCTACGTTGCTCACCAACAATTTGTTTACTGGATGAATTCGTGGTCAAAATTTGGCAAAAAGAAAAGGAAGGTTATTGGGATACCCATCGTGTGTTGTGAACTGTATTCGCGCGAAAGGTACCCAGAATCAACAGGGTTCAAAGTTGGTTTTAAAGCAGCTGACGGTTACGAGCCTGAGTATTTTGAATAACTTCTTCATTGGTGAGTTAATTGAGTTTATTATTTTGTTATTATGGTTGTTATTTAGTATTACTATTATTGGGGTAGTGAGTCCGGCGAAAGCACGGGCTTGAGCCATGCACGCATGGTGTGTAGTTGGCTGCAGCCAGCGACCCGCGGCCGTCGAGACTAGGGAGCGGTGACGTAGGCACCCCCACCCCTCCAACTTTGAGGCGGGCTAGCTCTTGAACGGCTCGTGCGTTTGAGCTCGGGTTTTTACTAGGGTTATCGAAATCGTGTCAAAAATGTGTTTAATACATAAAAACGCGTTTTTGAAATTTACCCCACTTTAACTACAGCCCACCTTTAAGAGGGTATGCTGAGGCTAGAACTGAGGCGAGTTTAGGAGATCAGCTTTCTGGCTTCTTCGGGTAAACGGTTTATAACACCATTATCAAATTTCACACTAACTTTTATAAAGAATAAATCTATGTTATCCATTATGCATATTCCTAAATTAATTCATTGATTTTGAATTAAAATTTAGTGAATTCACCAAAATTTACTCAATATTGGTCAACTTCTGGAATTTATTCCAAGTGAACAGATTTTTCTAACTCAAATTTGCATAATGGATAACAACGTATAAATCCATGTGAACTGACAGGTTAATTTGGTTTTATAGTAAGATAAACGGTTTGGTGGGAATTTCCAGAATTGTAATCCATGTTTTGGATTTCCCATTTTTTCACGTTTTGGACTTATGTCTCGCAATGGATCTGTAATGCTTATTTTGTGCAACCAATTACGGATATCAATATAAAAATACTTTATTAACATCCATTCAAAATTTGGTAATGATAATTCCAACCGTTCAGCAGAAATCATCATGTTGATGATTTCTGATGAAAGGTTCGTAATATAATTACCAAATTTTGAATGGATGTTAATAAAGTACTTTTATATTGATATCCGTAATTGGTTGCACAAAATAAGCCTTAAAGATCCATTGCGAGACATAAGTCCAAAAGGTGAAAAATGGAAAATCCAAAACATGGATTACAATTCTGGAAATTCTGACCAAACCGTTTATCTTACGATAAAACCAAATTGACTTGTCCGTTCACATGGATTTAAACGTTGTTATCTATTATGCAAATTTGAGTTTAAAAAATTTGTTCACTTGGAATAAATTCCCGAAGTTGACCAAAATTGAGTAAATTTTGGAGAATTCACTTCATTTTAATTCAAAATCAATGAATTAATTTAGGAATATGCATAATGGATAACACAGATTTATTCTTTATAAAAGTTAGTGTGAAATTTGATAACCCAGTAAACACAGGATATTCTCAGGAGAAATCAAAGTAGGAGATGCTGTGATCGATTCAGGATGTAGGGTAGTAGTAAGTATGTACTAGATCCTTCCTAACAACCTCCTACGTAGTAGATGTGTCATCCTAAGCTAGGATGGTTGTCCTAAAAATAGGATTCTCCTAAGCTACGTTGCGAGTCCCTCCTCACAATCTCCTAAAACAGGAGAAATTGGGGCCTAGAATTCCAATCATATCCTAAAATGTGATATAGGAGGTTGTCCTAGGATATCCTAAACTTGGATGTACTCAGTACCTCCTATTTCTGCTTTTTTAGGACTAGGAAAACGCTTTAGTCCCGCCGCGTTGATGGATGAGCGTTTTTGCCAGTTTTTAGTTTGCGTAGGACCACTTTTCCTTTGCAAGTGCTTTATAAATGCATTGTAGGTGGTTGTTGTCAAGTTTCTATTGTTACTTGTTAATAATTGTTATTATTAACCTAAAAAAACTCATATTAAAACCTTTATTCCATGTATTCTAGCTAACTTTTTCAAATTTTTCTTTCAGAAAGCAATACATCACCATAACCTTAATGTTCATGTAAAATATGAACGTTGTAGCCCCACCCGTCTGGTCAGAATCGGCCCAAATGTCACGAAAATATCGCACTAAAATTTTTAAAAAATCGTAAAAGTGATATTCATGAGAAATATTTCTTCGATTGTACCCAAAAACGTGGCAGGTTTAAGTTCAGAGATTTCGAAGGCCTCCATAAAATTTCATCGCAATTGGAGTATCGGCTTAGCCGGAATCGTGTTAAACACACAAAAATTCAAACAAAAACAAAAAATAAAAACGAAAAAAAATCGTAAAATTGCGATTTTCATGAGAACTAAGTTTTTGATCGCGCCCAGAACGGTGGCAGATCTAAGTCCAGAGATTTTGAAGGTATCCAGAAAATTTCATCACAATTGGAGTATCGGTTTAGCCGGAATCGTGTTAACAAACACACAAAAATACAAACAGAAAAAAACAAGAAAATCGAAAAAAATCGTAAAATTGCAATTTTCATGAGAAATAATTTTTCGATCAATTTTTCTAACCGTGCAATTCTAAGTTCAGAGATTTCAAAGGTCTCCAGAAAATTTCATTAAAATTGGAGTATCGGTTTAGCCGGAATCGTGTTAACGAACACACAAAAATACAAAAAAAAACAGAAAAAAAGCATTCCGTTATTTTTTCTCCAGTGTAGTGAAATGGAATCTTCGCTTCGCTTGCTACGCTCATCCAATTTCTGCAGGGCTCTACGAATGTTTTAAAATTAATAACAATTAAAACTAAAACCAAAACCATCGTAAGTTACCTACTAAAATAAACACTGTAAATTGTAATTTTAGTATACTAAATTTTGGGTGAAATTGAGTATATTTTCTCATTTTTATTCATATATTTTGTGGCCACATTACAACAGAACATAAAAATTGAACTCATACATTAACATTGTCATTATATATTTAATAAAAAGGACATTATGAGGTGGCGCTGAGTTTGTCCTAACTCAAACGCGCGCACTCAGTGGTGTTGATGATTTCTGCTGAAAGGGTGATAATGTACCGGTAATATCATTACCAAATTTTGCAATAATGTTAATGTTAATAAGCCACAAAGCCATAAAGATCCATTGCGAGACATAAGGTCCGAACGTAAAAAAATGGAAAAATTAATGCAGAACATGGATTTACGAAATTAACCTGCGCGTTCACATTGATTTAAACGTTGATATCCAGTATGTAAATTTGTGCTAAAAAATCTGTACACATTGAATAAATTTCCGGAAATCACCAAAATTACGGAGATTTTCCGAGTGTTTTATTTAAAATCAATTAATTACTTTAGGAATAAACATACTAGATAGTGATTCTTTATTAACGTTAGTATTAGCATTGATTAAAGAATAGCATTTTTTAATTAATGGTGTGAGATATGATACCGAACCGATGCTCTTAACCCCATACCGGAAAAAGCTGAAAATTTTATGGTCAAATAAAACCGCCGTTTTTAATTCTTCAGAGTCAACTGACGGAATATCTTATGCAAAATGAAAACAGTATTTTATATTCTGTTCCTTTATTTATACTTAAATTTTAAACATTTTTATTATTTTAAAATGATGTGATGTTTAATTACCAACGAATTTCAATAGTTTAATATTTAACAACAGTAGATTAATAGCTGATTTGAACACTACGCAAAACATTGATATTTAACTACTGTATACAAGACACCGCTGTCTGGATGTAGGTAAGATGCTGCTTGTCGTGGCTCGGATTTCCCCATGTTAAATGATTGACATGCAAAAGGCATAGAGCTTTGTCGGTCTGCCGCTAGATAGGGCTAGTTAAGGGGGGCGGATAGTCGTTCGTTAGGCCTTGATGGGTGACCTATAAGGTCGATAAAAGTAGTTGGCGCGTCACGTAGTTGGGGACGTAGTCTAACCAAGTAACCCATGTTTGCTGTGCACTCAATAAGGAATTAATAATTACTAACTATTATTTAAAAATAAAATATAATAAATAAATAATAATAATAATAATAATAATAATAATAATAAAAGTAATAAAAATATTATGCAATATAGCGGACGTGAAAAAATACACAAAAACCTACAAAACATTTAACGTTTCTATTTGAAATATAAAGGAGTTTCATTTGAAAAGAAGTTTGATTATTCATCCAACAACAAAAAAAAACTTCAAACCCTTTAACGTTTCTATTAAAAATATAAAGACCCGAGAAGACGTTTAATTAATTGTTATCACCCATGAACAAAAAAAAACCTACAAAAACTTAAACGTTTCTATTTAAGAGTCTGCAATAGCTTGAGAGTCGAAAACGTACATATTCTGGAGCGAAAATGTTGGAAAGTATTGATCAAAACGGTTTTATCTATCCAAGGAATTTCTAACTCAATTTGCATAAGGATAACAACGATAATCCATGTGAACTGACAGTAATTTGGTTTATATAAGATAAACGGTTGGTGGGAATTTCCAGATGTAATCATGTTGATTTCCCATTTTTTCACGTTTTGAAGACTTATGTCTCGCATGGATCTGAATCTTATTGCAACCAATTACGGATATCAATATAAAAATACTTTATTAACATCCATTCAAAATTTGGTAATGATAATTCCAACCGTTCAGCAGAAATCATCATGTTGATGATTTCTGATGAAAGGTTCGTAATATAATTACCAAATTTTGAATGGATGTTAATAAAGTACTTTTATATTGATATCCGTAATTGGTTGCACAAAATAAGCCTTAAAGATCCATTGCGAGACATAAGTCCAAAAGGTGAAAAATGGAAAATCCAAAACATGGATTACAATTCTGGAAATTCTGACCAAACCGTTTATCTTACGATAAAACCAAATTGACTTGTCCGTTCACATGGATTTAAACGTTGTTATCTATTATGCAAATTTTGAGTTTAAAAAATTTGTTCACTTGGAATAAATTCCCGAAGTTGACCAAAATTGAGTAAATTTTGGAGAATTCACTTCATTTTAATTCAAAATCAATGAATTAATTTAGGAATATGCATAATGGATAACACAGATTTATTCTTTATAAAAGTTAGTGTGAAATTTGATAACCCAGTAAACACAGGATATTCTCAGGAGAAATCAAAGTAGGAGATGCTGTGATCGATTCAGGATGTAGGGTAGTAGTAAGTATGTACTAGATCCTTCCTAACAACCTCCTACGTAGTAGATGTGTCATCCTAAGCTAGGATGGTTGTCCTAAAAATAGGATTCTCCTAAGCTACGTTGCGAGTCCCTCCTCACAATCTCCTAAAACAGGAGAAATTGGGGCCTAGAATTCCAATCATATCCTAAAATGTGATATAGGGGGTTTTGTCCTAGGATATCCTAAACTTGGATGTACTCAGTACCTCCTATTTCTGCTTTTTTAGGACTAGGAAAACGCTTTAGTCCCGCCGCGTTGATGGATGAGCGTTTTTGTGCCAGTTTTTAGTTTGCGTAGGACCACTTTTCCTTTGCAAGTGCTTTATAAATGCATTGTAGGTGGTTGTTTGTCAAGTTTCTATTGTTACTTGTTAATAATTGTTATTATTAACCTAAAAAAACTCATATTAAAACCTTTATTCCATGGATTCTAGCTAACTTTTTCAAATTTTTCTTTCAGAAAGCAATACATCACCATAACCTTAATGTTCATGTAAAATATGAACGTTGTAGCCCCACCCGTCTGGTCAGAATCGGCCCAAATGTCACGAAAATATCGCACTAAAATTTTTAAAAAATCGTAAAAGTACGATATTCATGAGAAATATTTCTTCGATTGTACCCAAAAACGTGGCAGGTTTAAGTTCAGAGATTTCGAAGCCTCCATAAAATTTCATCGCAATTGGAGTATCGGCTTAGCCGGAATCATGTTAAACACACAAAAATTCAAACAAAAACAAAAATAAAAACGAAAAAAAAATCGTAAAATTGCGATTTTCATGAGAACTAAGTTTTTGATCGCGCCCAGAACGGTGGCAGATCTAAGTCCAGAGATTTTGAAGGTATCCAGAAAATTTCATCACAATTGGAGTATCGGTTTAGCCGGAATCGTGTTAACAAACACACAAAAATACAAACAGAAAAAAACAAGAAAATCGAAAAAAATCGTAAAATTGCAATTTTCATGAGAAATAATTTTTCGATCAATTTTTCTAACCGTGCAATTCTAAGTTCAGAGATTTCAAAGGTCTCCAGAAAATTTCATTAAAATTGGAGTATCGGTTTAGCCGGAATCGTGTTAACGAACACACAAAAATACAAAAAAAAACAGAAAAAAAGCATTCCGTTTTTTTTTTCTCCAGTGTAGTGAAATGGAATCTTCGCTTCGCTTGCTACGCTCATCCAATTTCTGCGGGGCTCTACGAATGTTTTAAAATTAATAACAATTAAAACTAAAACCATCGTAAGTTACCAACTAAAATAAACACTGTAAATTGTAATTTTAGTATACTAAATTTAGGGTGAAATTGAGTATATTTTCTCATTTTTATTCATATATTTTGTGGCCACATTACAACAGAACATAAAAATTGAACTCATACATTAACATTGTCATTATATATTTAATAAAAAGGACATTATGAGGTGGCGCTGAGTTTGTCCTAACTCAAACGCGCGCACTCAGTGGTGTTGATGATTTCTGCTGAAAGGGTGATAATGTACCGGTAATATCATTACCAAATTTTGCAATAATGTTAATGTTAATAAGCCACAAAGCCATAAAGATCCATTGCGAGACATAAGGTCCGAACGTAAAAAAATGGAAAAATTAATGCAGAACATGGATTTACGAAATTAACCTGCGCGTTCACATTGATTTAAACGTTGATATCCAGTATGTAAATTTGTGCTAAAAAATCTGTACACATTGAATAAATTTCCGGAAATCACCAAAATTACGGAGATTTTCCGAGTGTTTTATTTAAAATCAATTAATTACTTTAGGAATAAACATACTAGATAGTGATTCTTTATTAACGTTAGTATTAGCATTGATTAAAGAATAGCATTTTTTAATTAATGGTGTGAGATATGATACCGAACCGATGCTCTTAACCACATACCGGAAAAAGCTGAAAATTTTATGGTCAAATAAAACCGCCGTTTTTAATTCTTCAGAGTCAACTGACGGAATATCTTATGCAAAATGAAAACAGTATTTTATATTCTGTTCCTTTATTTATACTTAAATTTTAAACATTTTTATTATTTTAAAATGATGTGATGTTTAATTACCAACGAATTTCAATAGTTTAATATTTAACAACAGTAGATTAATAGCTGATTTGAACACTACGCAAAACATTGATATTTAACTACTGTATACAAGACACCGCTGTCTGGATGTAGGTAAGATGCTGCTTGTCGTGGCTCGGATTTCCCCATGTTAAATGATTGACATGCAAAAGGCATAGAGCTTTGTCGGTCTGCCGCTAGATAGGGCTAGTTAAGGGGGGCGGATAGTCGTTCGTTAGGCCTTGATGGGTGACCTATAGTCGATAAAAGTAGTTGGCGCGTCACGTAGTTGGGGACGTAGTCTAACCAAGTAACCCATGTTTGCTGTGCACTCAATAAGGAATTAATTAATTACTAACTATTATTTAAAAATAAAATATAATAAATAAATAATAATTATAATAATAATAATAATAATAATAAAAGTAATAAAAATATTATGCAATATAGCGGACGTGAAAAAATACACGGGAAAAACTACAAAACATTTAACGTTTCTATTTCAAATATAAAGGAGTTTCATTTGAAAGAAGTTTGATTATCATCCAACAACAAAAAAAAAAACTTCAAACCCTTTAACGTTTCTATTAAAAATATAAAGACCCGAGAGACTTTAATTAATTGTTATCACCCATGAACAAAAAAAAACCTACAAAAAACTTAAACGTTTCTATTTAAGAGTCTGCAATAGCTTGAGAGTCAGAAAACGTACCATATTCTGGAGCGAAAATGTTGGAAAGTATTGGATCAAACGGAACTCGGTGTTTTTTTCCTATCATAGATCAAGACTTCAACTACCACAGTATACAAGAACATTCTAAAGTTGTGTTTAATATTTAGCGCTAATTAGGTTTGCAAAGTATCGAAATCTCGAAATTGTCCCTAGCCATCGATTCTTTCTGGAGCTTAGTAGTACAGTGAATAATGAACAGATTGTCATCGGGTTGATTTTTTTACGAAAGGAAGAAATAATACTAACACCTAAACAATCACCTGCCATATTCGTCGCGGTCAGTTTTTTAGTATCTTTAAGCCAA
Source organism: Sweltsa coloradensis (assembly GCA_024449915.1). Taxonomy (NCBI): domain Eukaryota; kingdom Metazoa; phylum Arthropoda; class Insecta; order Plecoptera; family Chloroperlidae; genus Sweltsa; species Sweltsa coloradensis. The sequence goes on along the minus strand of JAMZAV010005378.1, from coordinate 45,325 downwards.
AGTGCTCCTGCAAACCATCAAACAGAGACGCAATGATTTATTTAAATAAGCAATAACAGAACCTGTTCTACATGAAGTCATAGATGTATCTATTACTAAAGTCAAAATATTTTATTTATTACCCGCGTACCCTGAAAACCATAGGCTAAATAAAGCAAATTATTTCACTGACTGTTGGATGTGTTGTTGCGTAAAGTGCGCCCTCTACCGAGCAGTGGGTTCGGGGCCCCCACCGTAGCTCTCATATCGGTGCCACTAGTGTTATCTAGAGGGGTGAGTAAATGATTGGTGAACTGAATATCCAGTGCAATTATCATGATGTTTTGCTATGACTCTGTCGGTGCGCCTTAACAATTTATTGTTGATTAGATCACTTCCTATGATAGAGATCTTTGTCAAATTATTGCATGTTTTTACGTGGAGATGTGTTTGCAGCCGTTCATTGTTACCTGACTAAATCCCGTACTCAAAATAGTTACTTGTTGTAATAGTGATTCACACATCTAAATCTCTGAACTCAGAATCTGCCATGCGTAGCCTACTTGATATTTTATGTTGTAAAACCTCAATTCCTATTGATATAATCGACCCACATTTTGTCTTCATTGCGTTCCTGAAATTATTTTATGTGATTATACACGGTAAATTATTCTAGGATTAGGAGAAAACACTATATATCGAGCAAAAATTATCAGTGGCCCTGCGATAGTCTGGCATAGCACAGATTTTTATGAAGCCCGTGAGAACAAATGCTGTGCAATATGATAAAGCTTTATCAGTTTCCTCTGGGGCCTGTGATATCTTTAGATTTGGTGGAAGAGCTAACTCAAACTAAACATGTTGTCTAAGTGAAGTGATACAGCGAAGATGTAAAGTTGGTGTCCGCAATGAAGATGGGAAGAAAAGTGAGGAAAAAAGGAAAGTCACCGAGATATTAAGTGAATTAGCCAAAGCGAAGTAAAAGCGACACCGGTAAGATAATAATTATATATTTTATGGTTATCAGCCCAGAAATGACAAAATCTATCTCAGCGGGGTATCGAACCCCAGTCTCCCGATTGCCGATCGGGTGCTATACCGCTAAGCTACCAACACGACTTACTTCATAACATCTGGATTGTTGGTGCATTGTATTGATCTGAATAGACCGGGGTTCGATACCCCGCTGAGATGGATATTTTTAATTTCTGGGTTGATTTCCATAAAATCAGTTATACCGACGAAAGAGTTTCCCGATTTAATAACGAATTGAGAAATTATATTGTTTGTCATTCCATTCTTTTATGAGAAGAACATATTGCCCATATGCAGTGTCAGCGCATGCATACTTTTTTTAGAGTATCTAGACTTCCCGAAAATCAAGGACAGTATAATACCACTTTTTATAAAAATCAAATATTCGTAGGCTATCCAAATAATTGACTTGAGTCACTACCCCGTGCACACTTCTAGACAAATGTCTACATAAGCTGTGTTGCTCATAAGAGTTTTATTTCTCCCTGCCGTCTACTCATGTTAATAAAATTCCAAGGAACCATGGAATATACAAATCGTGGACCTGTCACGTTTTTCTCTGTAATAACAAAAAGATTGCATAATAGTTTTATTGAATGTTTTATGACATTTAACTCTAAATGAACAAACGACCACTCCCATTTTTATGAATTAATCTTCTATCAGCTACTATGTCTTTTAGAGCTATCACATAAATATTTTTCTTGAAAAAACAAGGGCATTTTTTCGATTTTTGTTGTGTTTTTCGTCTGTTGCGAGCAGTGGCGTAAACATGGGGGGGGGTGGGAGGAGAGAGGGGCAACCGCCAAAAGCCCCTTTAAATTTGGTTTAGGGGCCAGGGGGCACAACCGCACAATTGTTTTTCATAATGAGGTATTTATTTTATGGAAATCGATCTAGAAATTAAAAAATCCATCCAAGCTGTAACTGTACAGCCCTGGACGGCCATGTTGGTCCCTATTTTTCAATTTTTTGAAACCTAAAAGTTACATATTTTTCAAATTTACATAATCAATAATTTTCAAGTTCTACATAATTTTTGCATAATTTACATGTCTATGTAAATTAAGCTTGTCCTAATAGGAAAGCTAGTGGTTATGGCTAAGGTCATATGGGAATAGCCTAGGCTTGTGCGATAAGTCTAAAAGTGGCTAATGGTCAGCAATGTTATTTGCTGTACCAACGGGGTGAATTTTGTGTGTCTAAATCTGTGCAAAACGAGGTAGGCTTCAATCGGTATGCGGGCTAGCAGCCTGGATCGGCCGAGTGAAATAGTTGGTTTCACCAGTAGTCGACCAATCAGCGATCGGAACGGGGTAGATGTGGCCAGTGACAATGGTCTACGTCATCACCTAGGCCAGCAGAGCAGGGCGTTTTTGAGACGAAGCGCACGGAGTGCATCGTCCACTGAGATTCAAGCCTTCAGACGAGCAAGTCGTTTCCAAAGAATCTTCCGAGTGCGGCCTATCAAGCAGGCGAAGCAGGCATTTTAGGGCAATGGAACCACACGCCTCTCCACGTATAAGAGAGCGGTTTCAGGTGCTAGTTTTGCGGTTTTGATTTAGATTCAACTCATTTAACACCATTTCGGTAAATCGGGAGTGTTTTAAGCCACCCACCAGTATGTGGTAGCTATCATACGACCGACGCCACCGGGCAGTCGACGACACCAGCGAGACAATGGACATTCTATTTAAAAGTTCACAGTTTTCATTAGTCCGGGAGTGGCAATCTTTATGCAACTAAATGAATATCCCTGAGTTGAGGGCATTTTACACGTCGAACTATAATTTATACACCACGTGGTCCAGTCGTGGCTAGGCATCTAATCAACCAAATCATCACTTAATTAGTACCAATTTCAACGTGAATATATCTTGCCTACCCTGTCTACATACTGAGTAAGTACATTTCTACATTTACACTTCGAGGTCCACCCAGGACGCCAAGATGGGAAGCAGGTCAATCCGCCACTGCGGAATTCGCCCTGATTGTCCGAGGCGCCTACAGCGCGCATAAGCCACCATCGAACGTGCCAAGTAGAGGGCAACGTCCCACCCCACTTCACCACAGTATCGTAACTCAAGATAACGTTGACTACTAACTTTGGTTGATTTAGAGTAAGACTTATTGTATCAATTTATGTAATGTTCACGGTAATTTAATATTCAAATCTTTGCTTTGGATCCAAGCTTTCACACTAATTGCATCTTTCTATTCATTGTTTGCATAACTTAGAATCATTAAAGCAACCTTTTTGATATCCAAATTTAAAATCACTTTCGATTCATTAGGGGCATGCTAACGACCTTCAATCCCAAGTCATTTCACAACCTCAACATTTCAATTAATGCACGGCCTTCAGCTCGTCACATATTGCTGATGCATAAGCTTTTTGTTTAACCATAGTGGTAACTTTAAGAACGTGTGGACCACCCAGCTGTTTTCCGAGGACGTGGGACTCCAGCGGCGAGGCTCACCACTAGCGTACTGGGTAAGGTTGGGTACATTCCTAAACGGGGAATCGTGCTCAACAGGTCACCGGTTCACCGTCATCACCACTTATGTCTACCATGTATTGCTAGGATTCTGTATTTATTTGTGTTTCCCCGACGTATGAGAGGGCCTCCCCCTGAGTTAGTTAGGAGTGCTTATCTTAGGTTAATTTGCATAGTCGTAGCCGTGGAGCAACATAGGCCTAACCCCGAGAGGGTCTATGCTTGCATAATTACCAATAATCCGGTCGATACTTCGAAGTTTAGGATACAGGTACTGGTCTGTTCCGAACTATTAGTACATAAATCACAAATCGAGTAAAATTGCGAGTTTTAGGCTACAGTGGGGGTAGTTAGACTGGTACGTCTCGTCGCAGGGGTAGACCAACGTAGGCTTGTTCCCGCGGAGGCTTTCCGTTTCAGTGGCACCGGTACGTGGACTTTTGTGTAGCTACCGAGGTTGCATTTCGTTTCAGTGGCGGTAAGCGCGGGGGCTTTTTTAGTCTTTACGTCTGTTACGTTTCAGTGGAGCCTGTACGTGGGGCATTTCGTTTCAGTGCCCTTGGGAACGCGGGGGTTATTTTAGTGTTTCTTTTCATTTGGCGCGACAACGTGGGACACGAATTTAATCATCACGGTCAACTCGAGATTAGTAGTTTTGTGTTGGGGAAGTGTTGTAGGACAACGAGGTCAATCGTCACGGATTGGTAGCCAACGGGGCTTGCCAAGTGCAGCGGGCAGGTGCAAAGTAGGAACCTTGTAAACCCGGGACAAGAGGGCGGGAAGGGAAACCAGAGAAGCGCAGCCAGTGCCTAAGGCGATGTGGAGCCAGTAGAGTATGTGCGAGTAACGGACGAGGGGGTACACGAAGTGATTCGGGAATGTTCGTTCACGGCCAGCATCGCGTCGGGAACCGCGACCCCCCGGCGAGGCGACCACCCTAGGCAGCAGTCGCCTAGATAGGGAAATTACCCCGTCCATCTCATCAGAAGATAATGCCATGTAGCAAACAAGAAATAGTAGAACCCGTTAAATAAACATGGAGAGCGAGTGGAAGAGGGGAATCACAGCCAATGTAAACGTATGTTCTTTAGCGCCCATGGATAGGTGGGATGCGAAATACGAGCGGGCCCCGAGAAAGCACGGGAAGAAGACTCGAATCCGAGACCTCGAGGCAGCGCGAGCTTAGAACCAGCTGAGACGCGAAGAGGAACTAGCGTGGCGAATCAGAATAGAAAAGGCGTGTAGTGACAGTAGGGGGCAGATTGAGCAGAAAATCATTATCCAAGCGGGCATAGCTAGAGACAATCTGACTACAAAAGCGACAAAAAATAGAGAAGAAGTTTAGAACAGGTAAAACCAAACCAATCCAAGTTAAACGGAGAAGCAAAAGGAACGCTGACGCAGCTTGAAAAATAATATGCGGGCGGAAGTAGATTCGATCAACACAACAATCACTAGTGAGCGCGATAGGGCCGAGAAAGCTGACGGGAACGTCAGAAGCAACTACCCGGGGCTGAAGAAGGAGTTCCGCGACACGGCAACGCAGACCAGGGCAGAAGTGGCCAGGCTAGTTGGCAACGTTGGCGAGCTGACGACCGAACGGGCAACGGTGAGCGCAGGTGGACGAGAGCGAGCGAGGAGCGAGCCGGTCAGCCTAGGGAACAGCTGGGTGAATAATGCCACGGCGAGCGTGCGAGCGGAACTAGAGACGCGCGTCGCGACGCTAAGTGAGGAGGTGTGGACGGCGATTCGGAACGCGGACCGTCAGGGAGTGCCTGTAAATACTGACAACTTGGATGATCGCACATCAGTCAGACATGAAATGTACATAGCGGAAACGCTGGAGCAGGGAAAAAGTAGTTTCAATAACGACCCCTCAGGGTTACACCCACGCGAGTTTTTAAATGTTTTGGAGAGGAAGTTTGCAACTTATAAGGTAGCAGCGGGATCCAAACTCACCTTGGCTATGCAATGTTGCGAGGGGTCAGTACTGGACTGGTTGAGAGAGGCAGATATCGCAAGTTTTGAGGGGTTCAAGAAGTTTGTTGGAGAGATATTGGGGGGGCGATCGAGCGGGGGCGTCTGCTACCAACACATCTATACAGGAAATATGTCCCCGGCACCGGACCCCATATCGTGCTACTTCAGCCGGGACTGTTTGAAGTTGAATGGTTTCCTAGCCAATCCTGTAGTGGACCATTTGGGTTGACGCAGTATCTACGTGGTCATGTTCGCGAGCAAGTACGTGCCGTACTTATGCCATCGCGAGACTCACCAACCGAACTAGTGGCAATAATGTCACAAATCAAAACCCGAAGGCCTCAAACTTGGCGGAGATGACGTCAATCCAGTCGCGACAGCAAGCAGTCATGCGGTAAGCCATCCGCTACCAACGAACAAATTCCAGGGAGGGAACCCACGGTTTAAGAAACCACAACATACGCAACGGGGTTCGAACGAGAGAGACCCGGCGCCAAGGGCAACGGATCAGCCGAGCGGGCAACGCGCGCATCCGAACCACGTGGGGAACCGTGACAGCCACGAGGAGAGGCACGGCGATCGAGGGGGCGAGCGTGTGCGCAACGCAACGGCGCAGCAAGGCGGCAGGGAGACTGGCGCGATACCACGAGGAGTGTTCGCACAGACTGTCGAGCTTGGCGAGGCCAGCGGCGGATTGCCACGCGGGGACTCGAACTCGGGAAAAGCGTAGAGGTCGGTCTGGACCACACTCAGTTACCGACTAGCAACTTAGAATATAGATGTGTGAACACCGTTTTGCTAACCCCGTGAAGAGTTATTGGCTGAGGACGCCGACGATAAGAATAAACTCAATTCTTTTCCACCATGCATCAAAGTGCACAGTAGGAGTGAACGATACGGTTATCACTGCCTTATTGGGCACCGGGAGCGAGATTACATGCATATCGGAACAATTCTTCGACGAGCTGCAGTCTAGAGATCCACAAATCATCGTCTTACCCGTCGTAGGTGTAACTATATTAGGCGCTACGAGTAAGAAAAGCAAGCGAATTACTAAACAGGTGTTCCTTAGCTTATGTATAGACGATCGAAATACGGATATCACTTGCTTAGTAGTGAAGGATCTAGTCAAGAAGCTCATCCTCGGTATCGATTGGTTCTACCAGAATAAAGTCAACCTGTGTTTTGCCAGCGGCACCTTGACGATAAATCAACATGTAGTCCACCCTTCACTGGTCAATATGCACGGAGATGGAAATGGTATCGGCAACTTTCATGTAGGAGCAATCACTGTCGACACAGTCGACCAACCAGTAAGGCAAGTTTCAGTGCGTCTGATAAAGAAGGGTTTGGTGTGCGAAGACCCGGACCAGACTACGGAAGAGGAGATAAGAGAACAGATAAGAAAGCAAGACAAGCTTACCCGAGAACAGCAGGATCAACTGATCGATCTTTTGCTCGAATATCGCGACGTGTTCTCCACTCGACCGGGACTTATAAACTGCTTTACTCATAAAATAAATGTTAAGGAGGAGAAACACTTCTTCGAGAAAACCTACCCGGTCCCCTACGCATACAGGGCAGCCGTGGAGGAGCAACTAGGAAAGATGTTAGACTGGGGGATTATTGAGCACGCAAGTAGCCCATATGTAAATCCACTAGTGGTGGTCATGAAGAAGGATAAGTCAGTACGTCTATGTCTTGATGCAAGACAATGTAATGCCAACCTAGTACCGGATAGGGAGAGCCCACACATTCCAGAAGAGTTGTTGCAACAATTTGATAACGTGAACTACTTATCGTCATTAGACATGTCGAGTTCCTACTGGCAGGTGGGGTTGGAGCCGGAGAGCAGGCCCTATCCCGCTTTCAAGTACAACCAACGTACATACCAAATTTTGTGTGTTCCCTTTTCGGGCTAAGAAACATCGGTAGGTGTTCCCCCGCGCAATGACAAGGTCCTGGGGGCAGAAGCGCGTACCTTCACTAAGCCGTATGTCGATGACTTGATTGTGTCCTCGAGGACGTTGTAAGAAACACCTCCTCCACCTCAGGAAAATCTTCGAACGATGCAGAATGACCAGGGCGAAACTTAATTTTACAAAATCCATGTTCGCGCGAGATAATGTTCTTTCCTAGGACACGTCCTGTCCACCACTGGAGTGTCGCCAGATCCAAAGAAGTTAACAGTGATCATGGATTGGCCCAGACCTCAAAATGGCCCCCAAAATTACGTGCCTTCTTGGGTTTGTGTAATTACTATAGGAGGTTTAAGGAGGGCTATAGCGAAGCTGTCGTCAAGCTCCAAACCGTATAAAGAAGGGAAAGTACGTTGGTGCGGGGACCAATGAACTCACGAGGCCTTCGAGAGGATGAAGCGACTGTTCGTTAAAACAGTGTGGCTTGCCCATCCCCGCTACGATAAGCCGTTCTTTGTACAGTGTGATGCAAGCGATCACGGAGTTGGGGGCAGCTATTTCAATTGGACGACAACGGAGATCGACGGGGTAGTGTCAATGACGTCACGGCCTCCTTCGTGGAGCGGAGTTGAACTACTTACAGCAGAGAAGGAACTCTTAAGTATCGGCATTGTCTTGATAAACTCCGTATCTACATCTATGGTTCCAAGGACCAAAACTGTCATCACGGACCACAAAGCTCTCACTTTCAAAATGCAATGTAGACTCTTGTCCAATGGGTTGACGCGTTGGATTTTGGCGATCCAAGAGTTCGACTTCAAAATAATACATTGTGGGGGGAAAGGAAAACTTTTGTGGCCGACACCTTGAGTAGGTATCCGCTGAGTGACACTGGAGAGATGGTGGAATCAGGCAGCCGAGACAGAGAACTAATAGTAGCTCAAGTCAGTTTGACAGTCGATCCAGCGCTACGTGCAAGATGCAAGTGCATGTCGGTTCATCAAAGTGAAGACGAGTATTTCGGGAAGATAATTACCGAACTAGGGGGCTGCGACGCAGCACGATGGAGCGCGAACTACAGGGTGTACGACAAAGTATTGTATCACCGTCCGCAACGCGTGGACCGTGACACCACTTGGAAAGTATGCGTACCAGCGAGTATGGAGAAGGAGATAGTGTGGGCGTACCACCGAGAGTTAAGGCATTTTGGTTCGACCAAATGTTTGGCGGCGATTCAAGAAGGGTTTTATTGGAAAGGTATGGCGAGGACCGTACGCAAGTTGCTTCCGACCTGCGACCTCTGTCAGAAGAGTAAACACAGCAACTGTGCGTTACACGGCGCGTACCAACCCATCGTCCCCCAGAAGAGCGGAGTACTCACAGCTACAGATCTCTTTGGTCCTTTACCTAAAGGACAGGGCGCTGCTAGGTACATACTTGTCTTCGTCGACGTGTTTACGAAGTACGTCGCACTGTACGTTTTGCGTACCGCCACGGCGAAAGCTTGTGTTAAAAAGCTCGAGGCATTACGTTGCCCACGTTTTTGACCCCGGAAGGTATGCTGAGCGATCATGGGACTCAGTATACGTCGCGTATCTGGTACGAGACCCTAGAGGCTCACAACATACGTGCGTACCATTCGTCCATACGCCATCCGCAGTCGAATCCTAGTGAACGGATAATGAGGGAGATCGGGCGCTTTCTGAGAGCCTACTGCAATCAGAGACACGCTAGTTGGGTGAAATATGTTCCCCAGATCGAGTTATGTTTAAACACGACCGTGCACGAGAGCACAGGTGTAACGCCGTACGAATTTACTATGATAAGTTACCGGAGAGGGGTGTGTCGAAAAAAGTTTTAAGTATCCTGGGACGGAGCCGAGCGAAATCACTGCCGAGATGCGTGAAATGCTAGTTAAAGCCCGTCTAGACAAGCAGGGAGAAAGGAGAAAGAAGCTCCATGCGGGTAAACACACGACGAACACCACCCTTTAATGTAGGCGACCTTGGTCCTGTTGAAAGAACTCAACGTGTCTAATCTTGCTAATAAGGAGGCGAGGAAGATGTTCCTATTGTTTTTGTGGACCATACTCGGTCAGCGCAATCGCAGGGGCGAACGGTACGAGCTGTCCGACGAGCTAGGGTGTAGTAAAAGGAGTGTACAATATTTGTATCTTAAGTTGTACAAGTCCGAGGAGAAGAAAGAGTAAGAGCGGGGGTGTATATTTGGGCTACAGTGTGGTGTAAATAAGACGCGAGGTCTGGAGTGATCGAACCCAGTACCGCAGCGCGAGCCAATGCGGCAAAACCCCGGCGAAAAGCAACTGTCAATCGGCCCACCCAGAGAGTGCCGCGCTAGACGAGCCGGTAAGTGGAGGAAGTGTCAACGGAGCGCGCACGTGTGTCTGCAGCGACCACAGCTGGACGGGGGTTCCGTTCAGGGGGACGTAGTTACGCGCAGGTCATCGACCTTGGGCTGTCAGCAGGACAGCACAATTGGAAGCAGCAAGGGTAGAAGTAGACTCACGACTCCACAACAACTCAGGGGACTAATGACTTGAAACTTTGCCTAAGCAACGCCCCTTTTATTATCGTCTGTACAGAAGGTACCACGATAATGAACCAGTAAATGTGGTTACATACCCCACGCTACATCGTTGTTCACCTCGCCAGGATCATGCATCTTTTTAGATCTCGTGTGTCGTGAGCCAGGACGTACCTGTGGTAGCTAGACTGAGTCGCACCTAGAGGACGTACCTGTGACAATACAGCGATCTGAGTCGACTGGTATCACGCGATAGAATCTAGGATAAACCTCTGAATCACTGAGCCTAGGGTTCCCCGATGTTTTTGTAGCCTCCGTGGGTTGTGAGATGATACGAGAGGTCCTTGGTTCTTGTGTGGGCACACCCCACGCGTTTGCAGTGCAGTTTTGAGTTTTCGTCGCAAGTTTGCGCATCTGTCAGTCAGTTAAGTTTCCCGTAGAGTTTTGAATTTCATAGTTAAATTTGAGTCCAGGCCCAGGCCAGTGAGTCAACCTTTTTGTGATTTGTTGCGATACGCGTAGTGACTTTGTCGTCATGAGTGGCACGCCCAAACAGTGTAGTGTGAGAAGTAGGCGGGCGGAACACTTCGGTGTAGTTTCTTTTCGAGCTAGTCTTTGACTTTGTAACGTCACGGGACGTACGGGACTTTTGGGTTTTTTAAATTGTTTTTATTCGCCGTCTTTCTTTCTTTGTTTGCCTTCGTGGCACGGCGTGTACTTAGTTTTAAAAGTCGGGAGACCGCACTTATGCGTCATTGTAATTTTTAGCCTCCGTGGCGTAGAGACCGTAGTAGGTCAAGGGAGTTTTATCAGTTTGTCTACGGACTAGGGTCTACTTTGTGTAGGCAGCGCGTAGGCGCGTAAAACCCAAAACAGGTTAGAGTAATTGCTATCGATGCGAGATATGCAGTTTGGCTACTAAGCGTAGTCAGGACATCGGGGTCCAGAGAGTTTTGGTTTGGGCAGGTAGTGGATGTAGACCGCACCACTATCCTGTTGTCATCGGGTAGTCCCCCGTACGTACGCGAGCGACGTCAGCTGTCAAGTGGTGTGGGGAGCTAGGTGGTGATGACAAGTGAGCGGGTGACAGCCCGGCGCTAGTGGAGCGCATCGCAGTGGAGTGGCCGCGGCCGAGGAGCCGTTGAGCGGGCACGCGCACCTTGCAACTACAGTGGCGTAGTGTAAGGGGGGTTAGAGCGGAACCGTTGTGTTCTCGTTCTGAGAACAAGTGGCAATAACTTTTCAAGTTTTTGCATCATGGTTTCAGGGGGGTACTTCCTTGCCTGGGAACTTGTTTTATTTTGTGTTAATTTGTACTTGCGACCACAAGGGTCAGTAACGTAACGTTAGGTAGTATTTTAGGGGTCCGGAATAAGCCAACAGTTTGTGTTTTATTTATGTTAACGTAATATGGCCAAGGACAACCCCACCTTATGGATGTACGCACACTTAGGTGCCTGCGTATCTTGAGAGTTTTAAGGTCGGATTTCAAAAACATGTGTGTACTTTTGTGTTAGCCTGCGAGCTGCACTTATATATGTATGTGTTGTGAGGGTAACTTCCTGCGGGACGTGTACCAAGTATCCGCATGAAGTTAAGGGGGCACTGTAACAGTACAGCCCTGGACGGCCATGTTGGTCCCTATTTTTCAATTTTTTGAAACCTAAAAGTTACATATTTTTCAAATTTACATAATCAATAATTTTCAAGTTCTACATAATTTTTGCATAATTTACATGTCTATGTAAATTAAGCTTGTCCTAATAGGAAAGCTAGTGGTTATGGCTAAGGTTTATATGGGAATAGCCTAGGGTTGTGCGATAAGTCTAAAAGTGGCTAATGGTCAGCAATGTTATTTGCTGTACCAACGGGGTGAATTTTGTGTGTCTAAATCTGTGCAAACGAGGTAGGCTTCAATCGGTATGCGGGCTAGCAGCCTGGGTCGGCCGAGTGAAATAGTTGGTTTCACCAGTAGTCGACCAATCAGCGATCGGAACGGGGGAGATGTGGCCAGTGACAATGGTCTACGTCATCACCTAGGCCAGCAGAGCAGGGCGTTTTTGAGGACGAAGCGCACGGAGTGCATCGTCCAATGGATTCAAGCCTTCAGACGAGCAAGTCGTTTCCAAAGAAAACTTCCGAGTGCGGCCTATCAAGCAGGCGAAGGGAGGCATTTTAGGGGAATGGAACCCCACGCCTCTCCACGTATAAGAGAGCGGTTTCAGGTGCTAGTTTGCGGTTTTGATTTAGATTCAACTCATTTAACACCATTTCGGTAAATCGGGAGTGTTTTAAGCCACCCACCAGTATGTGGTAGCTATCATACGACCGACGCCACCGGGCAGTCGACGACACCAGCGAGACAATGGACATTCTATTTAAAAGTTCACAGTTTTTTATTTTGTCCGGGAGTGGGAATCTTTATGCAACTAAATGAATATCCCCGAGTTGAGGGCATTTTACACGTCGAACTATAAATTTATACACCACGTGGTCCAGTCGTGGCTAGGCATCTAATCAACCAAATCATCACTTAATTAGTACCAATTTCAACGTGAATATATCTGGCCTACCCTGTCTACATACTGAGTAAGTACATTTCTACATTTACACTTCGAGGTCCACCCAGGACGCCAAGATGGGAAGCAGGTCGATCCGCCACTGCGGAATTCGCCCTGAGGGTCCGAGGCGCCTACAGCGCGCATAAGCCACCATCGAACGTGCCAAGTAGAGGGCAACGTCCCACCCCACTTCACCACAGTATCGTAACTCAAGATAACGTTTACTACTAACTTTGGTTTATTAGAGTAAGACTTATTGTATCAATTTATGTAATGTTCACGGTAATTTAATATTCAAATCTTTGCTTTGGATCCAAGCTTTCACACTAATTGCATCTTTCTATTCATTTGTTTGCCATAACTTAGAATCATTAAAGCACCTTTTTGATATCCGAATTAATCACTTTTGATTCATTAGGGGGATGCTAACGACCTTCAATCCCAAGTCATTTCACAACCTCAAAATTTCAATTAATGCACGGCCTTCAGCTCGTCACATATTGCTGACGCATAAGCTTTTTGGGTTTTAAACCCTAGTGGTAACTTTAAGAACGTGTGGACCACCCAGCTGTTCCGAGGACGTGGGACTCCAGCGGCGAGGCTCACCACTAGCGCACTGGGTAAGGTTGGGTACATTCTCAAACGGGGAATCGTCCTCAACAGGTCACCGGTTCACCGTCATCACCACTTATGTCTACCATGTATTGCTAGGATACTGTATTTATTTGTGTTTCCCCGACGTATGAGAGGGCCTCCCCTGAGTTAGTTAGGAGTGCTTATCTTTGGTTTTAAATTTGCATAGTCGTAGCCGTGGAGCAACATAGGCCTAACCCGAGAGGGTCTATGCTTGCATAATTACCAATAATCGGTCGATACTTCGAAGTTTAGGATACAGGTACGGTCTGTTCCGAGCTATAGTACAAATCACTAATCGAGTGAAATGCGAGTTTTAGGGCTACAGTAGGGTAGTTAGACTGGTACGTCTCGTCGCAGGGGTAGACCAACGTAGGCTTGTTACCGCGGAGGCTTTCCGTTTCAGTGGCACCCGGTACGTGGACTTTTGTGTAGCTACCGAGGTTGCATTTCGTTTCAGTGGCGGTGAGCGCGTGGGCTTTCTTAGTCTTTACGTCTGTTACGTTTCAGTGGAGCCTGTACTTAGGACTTTTCGTTCCAGTAGCTTAGAACGCGGGGGTTATTTTAGTGTTTCGTTTCAAAGCGGGGTATCGAACCCCGTTCTTCCGACTGCAGGTCGAGTGCTTTACCCCTATAAGCTATATTATTATCATTATTATTCTATATTATGCTAATTATTATTTAATTTTATTATTATTTATTAATATTTTATAATAATAATATTTATATGTAATATTAATATTAATATCTAATTTAATAAAACTATTTAATGTTGGTTAGAGCCCAATGGCCCGGTTAGTTATGGCCGGGGTTCGTTTCCCCGCGGTGTAGTCACTTTTTTAAATTTATGTCTTAAGTATAAACATATATATATAATATTATAATATTATTATGTTATATCGACATAATTTTTTAACTCGTAATTTTTTAATTTAAGATTAGTGTAAAAAGACTCGTTTAAATACTCCTGTCATAACAAATATATAAAAAAATATTCGGGGGTCATTTGGCTTAAGGTTCCATCCCCCCCGACCACCCCCCCCCCCCTCCATTCTGCACGGATCTTGCAGTGGCGGATCTAGAACATAATATGGGGGCCCGTCAAATTTGCGTGTGATGTACAGTCGTGGGGGGAAGGACTAAGCGCGGACGCACGGGGGGTATGGGGGGCGGAGCCCCCATTAATTCGCCACAGGCGAATTTTGAAAATCAGTTTTAGAGTGCATTTGTTGCGTTTTAGAAAAAAGTGGTGGGCGAAATGTAATACGGAAACAATGTAGTGTGGGCCCCAATTGTTTTGTCGTCATGTCGAGCTTACAATTTACAGCATTGGCCTAGTTTGCAACATTATTATAGACGTTTGATCTTTTTCAATCATCATTTTATTCAGTTATTAAACGTCTATCCTATTATTTAAAAAACGAATTCACATTAGGAGGAACTTAATAAATCGAAGTACATGAGCAGCACATTTCAGAGGCAAACTGATTTTTCTGACAACATAAAGGAAAGTTGTTTTTTTTGGGAGTTTTAATAATAGCGCCGGAGGCGAAATTTTGAAAATCAGGTTTTAGAGTGCATTGGTGCGGCACAATAAAATATAATTTTTTTTTATTTTATTTTAAGGAACATGGGGGGGGGCGATCGCCCCACCCACCCCTGTATCCGCCACTGCGATCTTGTACTTTACACTGGAAAGAGCGTACACCCTTATTTTATTTTTGGATGAAACCACTGACTATATCCACGTAACCCCTTTCACTAGTCGTGCTGAATTGATCTTTTGAGGTTACAAAAATGTTCGTCCCCCGGCTTCCCCCAAAAAACAAGGGCCTGTGATAAGCCACTTGCTCCCAAGAAAGTTTGCTCTCTAGTAGACAATTGTCTTCCGTCTGTTGATAGCCTATAATCATAGACACTTCTGCCCTCTTACGCACACTTGCACCAGTATCGTCCAACTCGGCCCAAAAATTACAAAAGGTGCGCGAACTAGGAGGCTTAAAATGATTTCACTTTTCAGTTACTGCGAGAGATCAAAGTATATTTAGTAAATTGTTACATGAGCTAGAGCTAGTGATGTTTTTTTGGGCATTACTAGGCATCTCAAAAGATTAAAATATTCAATCGAGATCAGATCCTAGCCAATCAAACTAAATCAAAAAAATAGTAACAAACTTTGTAATCTATTTTGATCGATAAAAGTAATTTTATTTTAAACGGTCCTATGACGGGTAGTTCGACAAGTGTATTGTTGTGGACATATCGTACTATGAGCGATAATGGATTAATGGGCTTTGATTTTTCCATTATGAAAGAAAACCCGAAAAAATCATTGTAATTAACTTTTCTGGACTCATTCCCGTACCCTATACTGAATTAAAAAATGAGTTATGGACATTGTTAGCTGTCTTTCTGGTCCTTCTGAATTATTCAGAAATTAATTATTATTGTTTATGGTCATCATGATCATCATCATTATCCCTCGGCCCCTTCCCCACTTCTGGCAGAAAAAAAACAAGTTTAATGCTATTGACAAAATGCGTGCAAGTGTAGTCATAGGTATACGTATTATGAATTTTAGTTTCTTTAGGATGCACTCAGGTAAAATTTACGAGTATTGCGAGAGAATCTCTGAGGGCCATGTATTCATTCGTATTGTTGTCTGAAGAACATTTTTAGTCAGGATTGCCAGTGGTGGGTACGAACCCGAGACCTTTCGAATCATACCTATGAGGTACCTCTGTTTGGCAGTCGGAGAACATACCTTTGCCATAAACGGTAGTTTTAAACAGACGTGAAATAACACGTCTATATTGGGGAATTATAAACGATATCTATACTATAAGTTTATATTTTTTTTAAAAAAGTATCAAATCATTCTTTCAGTGTATCTACAAAATAAATGGTGAAATCGACTGAAATTAAATATATTATTTAGTTCCGAATTCAAAGACTAATTATGTTGGGCCCAAGTAAATACCGCTGGGCTGCAGTGTCTCTATGTCTGCAGTGTCAACGATCTGTTTTTTTTTTTCACTATTTTAAACCCGGTTCTTAAAGACAACAATATGATGAAAAGATATATTATTTATTTTTTCCTACCGAAATTTTGTTTAAATTTATTTTTTTAAAAAAAAAAAAAAAAAAAAATAAGGTTTTGTTTTCATTATGCTTTAAAAAGCACATATTCTCACTAAAATTATAGGGAAGTTGCACATTTCCGAAAAGGCAAGTCCCCTTAATCCCTTCCCAAATTTTAACATCGAACATTAGTTGTGAAATGGCAAAACTAATCCATTGCTTTTTAGGGTGTGCTGATAGGCAAAATGTGAAGAGTTTTTTTTTTTTACAGAGGTAAACTCATTTATAAACCCAAAGTAGGTTTTCCCAGAATATTGATTTCACGGAGTATTTCTCCATAAAAGCGCTGCAAAACAAAAATCAAATATGTGTATCTTCATAGAAGTGACAACCAATTTCATTTGATGAATAAAATTACGGAGGTGGTGATTTAAAATTAACTCGTCTGACTTTTCGTATACTAAAGACAATATCGGGCTTATTAGTGTGTCTCAAATGTGTGCATTTTTGATTAGCGAGATTTAAAAATAAGAACTACTTTTAAAATAAAATTCTATGTTCTAATGCCAATGAAAACTTTGAATCAAATCGTATGGCAAAAGGTATAATTAACTACGCGGCATTAAAAACTGTTGACAAAACCCGGTAATAATGTCTGATGTTTGTTTGTTTTTGTTGTCCCCATGCTTTAGCTACAGAATAAAAATAAAAACTACTATTATTGAAAACAAATCGAAGCGTGAAGACATCAATGACAATTACACACAACACTTACATAGTAATTATTACTATTTTTTCACTAATCAACTACAATGAACTTAGGTAACTTATTGTAGAGACAAAAAAAAAACAATCGCGGAAACGTCAACCAATAATACAAAATAATGAACTAAACCCTGTTCATTTGAAGTCACGATGGCATGGTCCTATGTTATTCATATCATGTCATATTGGTATTTATTTTTGCAGTCGCAAAAAAGATAACTAGAACATTGGCCGTGCGTTGAGTCGGGATATATCGGGTTTTCTTATAGCGCGGGGTGGAGCTAAGAACCAGTTGTCTCGTTATCTCTGTCTAAACATGTCCCTCTTCGTTTGTTTCTGGCCGGCCTCCGATACCTCGTTTTTTCCGCAGTCCCCTCTGAGATTGCCGCGTCACCTAGCTATTGCGTACTCTTAAAATATAAAGTACTTTTACATGGAAAGGAGTTTTATTAATTATAATTAAAAAATAAACAAAAATAACCTTCAATACCTTTAACGTTTCTATTTAAAATATAAAGGACTTTCACCCGAAATGGGAGTTTTACATAAAGAATAGATTGTAAAAAAAAATTACCACCACGGAGTTTTGAACCGGGGAACCTTGGACCAAGCGTCTAACCCGCTACCATCCTGCCACACGGTGCCGTGAGAGCAGGTCGCCTACAAACGTGTTGGGTGGTGTGGACGATGGCCGCTGCAGCAGTCGGTAAGGCAGTCGAGTCACCCATCAAGGCCTAATCCGTCTTCCGGGGGCGGAAGTAGATTTATTTCAGGTTTAGGATTGGGACTTTTGGACGGGCTTTTAATTAATGAATAATAAAGGTGTTAATTATATTTTTATTTAGTTGGAACGTTTTATATCAAGGAATTGTTTATTTTCCATGAAATATGACAACAAACTCAGGTAGGGAAAGGAAGTTTCACAGAGTTCCAGCTAAATACGGTCAGTAGATTATCGATGTGCAGTGACGCTGAAATCAACAAATAACAGACGAAACGTCAAACTTCAATTTTTTTTCAATCTTTACCCGGGGCCCTAGTTTTTTAAAACTTTATTTTTTGATTTATTTTTGTACTATTGCGACCTAATTCCCCGGTGCTCGGGGCGGGTGGGGGTTGGAGGGGGCGTGGGATTGGGGTTCAAAAAATTCTAATTATAAATGTATTAAATAAAAAAATGGGGCGCCACTTGTTTGTCACATTACCCCCATCTCACGCGATACAAACAAAAAAAGATGAGCCGGGGGGTTTTAGTCAGAAAAAGCAGGGGGGAAACCCCCCCCTTTGCCCTCTGATTGCCCTTTGATATAATTTAAAAAAAGGGAAAATGATATAATATAATGACATAAAATACAATAAAAAACAATTATCCAGGGGACCAGAAATTGTTCCAAAACCTTACAGCCTTAAATTAACAAAAAAAGCAAACATATGTTTCCTTAATTAGGTTTTAACTCCTTTGAGGTTATTCAATATAATTCCTGCAAATTGAGACAAATTGTTAAAAATTGGCGCTCTCACGGATAGATAAGAGACGGTCACGCATTCTGCCGGCAGGAGGCCCTACACTAGAATGGGCGCTTCACGTTTTTTCCCTTGTTACCCGCTAGGGGGCAGGCACGCTTCTTTTCCCTTCCCCTAAAAACATTTTTCCATTCTCTCCCCTACAATTTTTGTAAAAACGTAACGAAAATTGTTCAAAACTTGTCTTACTAAATTAAATCTAACGAGTGTTCTTGCCCAAGTCTTAAATTTCCCTTTATGTGTGAAATAACCCGGGGTTCCCTCAACCTGCTCCACGGGTTTGGGGCCCGTTTAAAAACGGAAAAAAAGCGGGGTTAATTGATAAAAAAAGGAAAAGTGCTTGAGGAATCATATTCGATTTAGGCCTAGCCTCCCAACGGTCGCGAAGGTTCTGGACCGACGGAATATGATGGCGTCATCTAGCTGGGCCAGAATTAAAACTATAGACAGGAAATTACGATACGGGGAAAATACAGATGGAAGCTTTTTTTAAAAAAACGATGCTTGGGCGTACGTGAGGGGGGAAGACAGAAACCTACATCAAACGGGAGACCCCGCCCCCATCGGTTATATTTTTAAAGGAGGGGGAAAAAAAAAAGATAGGAAGGCTAAGTCGGACCTTATCTTGTCAATTACCCCTTCAGAGCTAAAAAAAATAAAAGGATGTTAACATCAAAGAATTTTGGGTTAAACTGCAGTGATTCCCAAATCAAGAGGGCCTGCTCGCAAGGCCCACTTTGAAAAAAAATTTAAACCCTTTTGCATCGTATGGATGTAGTGAAAGGGCGGGAACATCTTGGGAAATTTCTTCGTACGATAGAAAAACTGAATGGAGGGAAAATAAACATTAATCCGGATTTATTGACCATAATGCTCCTGTTGTTGCCCCTATTTTCGAGAATTTTCGGTGTGCAAGAATCTCGGGACGAGTCCCAACACCGGAAGTATTGCGCGTAAAAATCGTGGAAAAAAAGTGCGGGGAAAAATGACACAGTATTGGGACAAAAACGCGATGTTCGTTCCAAAACGAAATTTGAAACGGTACGGTAGCCCCAAACAAAAAAAAAGGTGGTAAAAACGAACAAAATCCAACGAACCATTTAAATATAAATGTCCGCTGTCACAGGTAGGTCAAAAACCCCCAAAAGGAATGGGGAAAATGAGAAGAAACATCCCGAAACGCAAAGAAGCTGAGAATTTTTAAGTTTGTACTTTTTTCAAAAAATTTATGCAGGAAGCATTGAGATCAACCCCGGGAAAAATCGTGGTAAAAATGGTGTTTAATAGTGGCTGCACGTCGCACCTATGCAATGACGGGGACAGGTTCGAAAAAATTGCTAAAAATAGCCCCGGGAAAAAATTAAAATCTCCCCAGAAAACACATCAACAGAGACTAGGGCCCCAAAGGGAATCGTGGCGACACAGCTGAAGTCACGGGACAACGAAAAATGTAAGTCTGAAAGACCGCTGCACTTTCCCTGACTTAGAATGAACTTGCTTCATCAAAAAATCACTGCTGTGGATTCAAAGTCATTAAAAGGGAATGGGCCAGATCATCGATGGAACGGGTGGGACAGTATTATCGCTGATCGAGTGAACGGGCTCTACTGTGTGCGAGAGTGAGCAGCAATGTAACATAACCCGAATCAAAACGCGCTACTGGGGAGAGTTGGCTCGCAGATGGGCCCATCTTAACGTCAAAGTTTCCCCTGGAAGGGCAAAACGAAAGGGAAACTTTGCTGGGTACGATGTAATCGAACCGAGAGAGACTTCATTTGAAACGTCATCCGGGGAAAAATGACCAGAGCCCCTTTTTCCCCAAAAAAATTGGGGGGAGAAACAGGGAAATTGCGGAAAAAATTTACTCCGATTTTTGTGGTCCGATGCGCTTGAATCGAACGAAAGGCAAATATTTATCACTTCCGACGTTTCTCTCGCTGGTGTGAATGAAAATGCTAAAGAAAAAAAGTGGGCTCGGGATGCATTCAGGAATTCAAAGCTTTTCGGACACATACTAGTAAGAAAAAAAGTATTTCAATGGACAATGCACAGAAACCGAAATATCGCTTTAAAAACTACTTAAAGAAAAAACGGCATCGGAGTATTTTAAGGGTTACGCACACCCCCGGGAAAACAGAACGGAGTCGCGGAAAAGGAAAACCTACGCTCGGGGGAAATGCGGGGTGCCTACTGAACAATCCGGACTGCCACCGTCGTTTTGGGGCGAAGAAATAAACACGGAAATTCATCAGAAACGGTGTCCTTCTAGAAGCATATGGGAAAAAACCCCTTTGGGAAAAGTGGACTGGAAAAACCCCCGGGAGTGAGAACTTCGTAAATTGGGCTGCGAAGTCTTCACTTTGTGGGAACCAGTGACAAGTTCGAGCCACGCTCAAAGAAAGGTATATTTGTCGGTTTTCAAAGGAGTCGAAAGCATACGGTATGGGAAAAGGAAGATGAAAAATCGACTAACGCGAGACGGGGAATTTACTAAGTCAGTAACATTCCATCCGACAAGTGTACAGGATTTTATACCGGGGGAAACCAACTCCCCATTCGGAAGGTCGTTGAGTTTCCGTCGAAGAGAACGAGCCCAATAAAAAACGCGCCGGAAGAAGACGCGGCTGAAAATAAACCCAAGAAGAGCCGGGGCGCCCCGGGAACTCATGCCCGGGTCTCAGGGGAAGACCAAGAAGATCTACCAACCGGCCTTTTACGCGGAAGAAATTGGAATTTGCCGGGTAGCCGAAGTTCCATTTAAAGAGGCGATAGATGGTCCGAACGGGACGAGTGGCTCAAGCCGTAGCATCCGACTGAAATCGATTATAAAAAAGATACGTGGAAGCGGGTTGGAACGCCCCTGGGATCGCAAGGTTTTTGGCAGTCATATCCTAAAAAAAATACGATCAGGATGGGAACATCGACCGAAAAAAAGCTAGGATAGCCCTTAGGGGCTTCGCACAGCGCCAGGTGGGGTTTGACGGACTTTTGCCCCGGGTGGCGCGTATCAGTTCCGTACGTATGATGAGGTCTAGCTGCACAGCATGGGATAAAGGAAATCTTCGACGTCACGACCGCGTCCTGAATGGCGTGCTCAAAAGAGAAATATACATGGGGTGCCCAAGTCACTGAAGAAAATAGGGGAAATACTCACAGGGAAATCGGAACGCGAAACTGGAAAGAAAGCAAGGGAAATGCCCCACAAACAAGGGGAGGTAACAAGGTATGTCTCTTAAATAAGGCGCTTTACGGTCTGCGTCGGGGGGGACGTCGGGGGATGCAGCATTGAGCGAACAACTAACAAAATTTGGTTGAAGCAATCTGCGCCACCCTTGCACATTTTTCCCCGGGGCAAGGGAAACATCCTGATCTAAGGGGTATAGTGGAGACAGTTATCGCATCCCGAAACGAGAAAGTCATTGCCGAATTTTTTTGATCATCTATCAAAGGTATTCAAAGTCAAAAATCTTGGAAAAGTAAAATACTGTCTTGGAATAAAATTCGTGAGACTTTAAAAGGGAATACCATAAACCAGCGAGGATATTAAACGCACCCAGAACGTTACGGAATTCAGTTGAAGCCCGTATCTACGCCTTTGGACCCTGGCCAAAGCTGAGAGGAACGAAGAAAAGTCCAAACCCGGGAAAGAAACTGCCGTACAGAGAATAAGGGCACTGATTTTTTGGCTGTTTTGCCCCTAGACCTGACATAGCCCACCGGTCACTATCTAAGCCAATAAAATTCCCTGCTACGACAGAACTCACTGGATCGCGGCGAAAGCGTTCTGCGGTACTTAAAGGGGAACGGGGATAGGGTCACGATTCGAAAATCAGCTGGAATTTTGGGTTTTGGTTTCGGGAGCAGATTGGGGAACTGTTCGAACGACGGAGATCCATACAGGGTATGTTTTTACCCTGAGCGGTTGTCCGTTTCCCGGGGGAATCAAAAAAGCAGAAAACAGGGGCCCTATCGTCCTGGGGGCTGAGTATATGGCTCTCCCCGAACTGAAAGGGAAAGCCATATCCCTTTTTCCCCAGCGATTCCTCGTAAAACTGGGTTTTTGAAAATTTTAGCCGAAGAAAAAAAATATTCAGCGACAAAAAAGGGGGCACGAAAGTTATCGGAAAACCCCTTTTACCCCGAAAAAACAAAGCACATAGATGTGCGCCACCATTCACCAGAGAAGTTTTGGGAAAATGGACTTGTAAAGGGTCGAGTACAGATCGACCGGGCATGGCAGCTGACGTACTAACAAAGGGACTGCCGGACCGAAGCACGCGAAAGCCTTTGGGAGCGGGGACTGCAGAATCTCCGTTCTCACTCAGGGGAAGTTTTTGAAAAATTTTGGCGCCTCACGGATACGATAAGAGAGGTCACGATTCTCCCGGCCGGGGGCCCTACTAGAATTGGCGCTTCACGCTTTTTCCCCTTGTTACCCAGAGGGAAGGCAGCGCTTCTTTTGCTCCCCAAAAAAAGGGGTTTTCCATTCTTCCCCTCAAGTTTGTAAACGAACGTAATTGTATCCACTTGTCTTACTAAAAATTTAAAATCTAACGAGTTTTCTTGAAAAAGTCTTAAATTTTCCTTTATGTGGAAAAACCCTGCTATCCACTCAACCTCTCCACACAAATTTAGAAAACCCTTTGATAAAAAAATGAGTAATTAAAACCATAACCTACAAACTGAAAACAATAAAAAACAATTCATCTTTCCCTTTAATTTAAGACTCGAAGTCTTGAGTTTATGAACCATATTCTGTTCTATAATTCCTAAATCATGCCAGACTACGACGTACGTCAATTTATAATCAACTATGATTCCGTGTTTCCCCACGCCGAAAATCGAAGGGTAGGCGCAAAACCCAAAAAGAATTATGACCAAAACCAAAAGTAGTCAGTTATACGATCCCAAATTGCAGTCCTGATTTTGACAGGGGGTGTCCAAAACTTTTGGGGGGTGTGGGCGTACAGTGAGGGTAGCTAGTTTGGGGAAATTGTAACTGCCAAAATTTCCCAGGGGGCCTGTTTCGCCCTTCTTTTGAGATCTTCTTGATATTTCCATTTTAAGAATTCTTCTTAACATATGCTGACTGGATAGGAAGGCTCGCACACGCACACTGTCTTCACCCAAAAAAGGGCGAAATTTACCAAAAATTCACCACTAAAAAAATGATTTTTTTAGGTTCCAAAACTGACCTGCTTACAGAAAGGGACCAGACGTCCACCCTAGACCGTTGATAGCTACAAGTGATCGTTCTCAATCACTCTGACTCAATGCCTTTAACTAAAGGGTTTCAATCACTAGCCTATTATACAATGACATGAGTCAACTCCAAATTGAGTTTTATGGATTTTAAAAATTTCAAAACAAAGGGCAGGTGATAAGGTAGGGTTATTTTGGGAAATGTGGAATGTGAGGGAAGAGATAGTCATGGGTGTATGAGTCAAGTGGAGTGGGGAGCATGAGCATGGCTATGAAATAATATTTTGGTTGTGATGAGTTGTCACAAAAATTTTTACACCCCCCTCCTTCCTTGGGCGAATTAGACCTCGTCTAATTAAATCTTGTTTTAATTTTCTTCGACTTCTTTTAAAACCTTTAAAGTGCCATCTTCCGATAACTTCCCTTTTGTTTTCTAATTCGTAAAACTCGATGTAACTTTTTGGAACAGCAAAAGGGGGCCCATTATTTTTGTGCAAATTTACTACGTAGTATTACCGCATCTGACTGAGAGAAGTTTCTTCGCCCAAAACCTTTTTGCCCTTTTTCAAAATCCTTTGGGCCTTTGTCGCAAATCATAAATTTTTTTTATTTTACTCATAACCTCTTTATTGGTAGTCACATCGTCATACCAGTCTGAAGTTGTTTTAAAATTTCCCGCCATGGGTTCGCGATTCAAAAGTTAACTCTGGCCTTGGACCGGGGGATCCCCAAGGTTCGTCCAAAGGGAAAAATTGTCGTCCAAAATTCAAGTAATTTGGGGGTAAAACCGGTGACTTCATGAGTTTCCCACGTAAGCAAACCCCAACTCATTTAAGATTTGTCCCCGTGCCGGTGGTTGGTTGCTAATAACTGGCAATCATAGTCTTCATAAATCTATTCACTCTTTCGGGTTTGGGTTTAAACCCGGGATGATAAATTTGGGTTTAAGTCTTTTGTTTGTACTTTTTCCCGGAGTCTCTAAATTCATGACTGGGGGTATGGGGCCCGTTATCGCTCGTACTAATTTTGGGGGCACCGTACAGAGTATTATTTTCTAAGTGTCTTCTACGCTTTTTCTGTAGCCGCCGTAAGGGAAAATCAAAGGGAAAATTTTGTAAAGTAAACCCAGATGACTAGTAAGTACCGTTTTGTTTTTTTTGATCTCGGGGAATGGACCCTCAAGTCTGAAAATATCATTTGCCAAGGTTTATAATACTTAGGCATTTCCCCTTAGTCCCCCTGGTTTCCCTGTTTTCCCCTTTGTGTTGTGCACAGATCGGCATCGGGTCACAACGGTTGATATCACTCCTCTCTTTTGGGCCCAAAAATATTGATTTGACGCTTTTTCCTTTTTAAAACTTCCGAGGGGTTTCCCGCGGTAGGCAATCATGACATTCTTTTGTACTTGCTTCCTTTTTTTCCTTGGGGCCACTAATTCCCGTACTTCCATCGTTATGCGACCTTCCGGTTATCAAAAAGTTGTAAAGTTGAAAACGCTCCACTCTCCAGGGAGGATACTTCTCTGGGTTCTTTTGTACTTGATACATTAATTTAGTATACCGATCTGTGCTCTTCTCTGTTACGGGAATAGACAACGTTCAGGTAAAAGGTTTTCGGCCCTGGACAAAGCGCGGGAACAAAATGTTCAGGTCCTTTTACGGGTGAAATACTGTAAAATCGTACTGCTGTAGTCTAATACCCTCTAGCTAACCTTCCATAGGGGCGCGTAGGTTGAAGCCACAAAAAATGGTGATGTCGGGGATGACGGTAAAGGGACTTCCTTCTAGGTGGGGCGCTCTTTTCAATTACCAATAACTGGAGAACTCCTTCTCAGTAACAGTAAAAATTTCCCTTCGGCCTTTTTCAGAGATCGGCTGTAGTAAGCGATAACTTTCACCCTGTCAAATTGTTGGGACAGAAAACTCCTATTCCGTAGCTGGGCATCTGTCTTACAATAAACGGTCGACTAAAAAAAGGCAAATAAAAATAGGGGACTGAGAGCAATTCCTCACTGTACGAAAGCATTCTCCGCCTCTACCGACCCCTCCCCCTTCTTATTTTTTTGGGCAGCGAATGTAAAAGGGGGCATCTAATAGCATAGGTTGGATAAAGCGCGAAACCCCGAAGTCTTTCCCAATGAATCTCTTCACGGCCTTGACGTTTTGGGTTGGGGGCGGGATTTTTCACAATTGCTTTTACTTTTTTCAGGGGCGACGTGTAACCAGATTTTATTCACAAAAATATCCAGGTATTAAGCTCCTTTACACGACTTGCATTTTTCTCAGTTAAAAGTGAGACCCGCGCCATTAACGGATAGAAAATTTTCCCAAAAGAACTTGCTAGTTTTTCGAAGGTAGGCGGACTATGATAAAGTTTTCAAAATAGATAAAACAAAGGGCTCTAGATCAGTGCCCATTATACTATCAACCCAAAAGTTGCCCTGTAGCGGGGTGTTGTGCAAACCGAACGGCATTCGAGGAAATGAATAAAACCTTTTTCCGGAATAGTGAAAAGCTGTTTTCTCTCGAGACGATTTTTCAAGGGGGGCCTGCCAATAAGCATTTTTAAATCTATAAAGACAGATACTTGGCTCCTCTTAACCGGTCCAGAAAACTTTCACGTACGGAACGGATGGCGTCTCCGACTGTCACTTGGTTCAATTTTCGGTAGTCGACCCCGAAACGGTGTCCTCCATCTTTCTTTTTTACCCCAAAAGCATCGGGGAAGACCAGGACTGTTGGACCTTTTTTTAAAACCCCCCAAAAGAAGCATCTCGTCTACTTCCTCTGTATTGCTTAAGAACCCGGGGATACTGGGTATAACGCTGTTTTAATGGGTATGGCATCCCCCGTATTAATTCGGTGCTCCCCTAAAACCCTGGGAGCCAAAAGAATCTCCCATCTTGCAAGTATTCTTTTGTAACAGCCCTTCACCCCAACTTCATCTTGTGTGGTTAGAAAAGTAAAAGCAAAGGACCTGATTTAGAGATACAAGGTTTTGTGGGGGAGGTGAAAACGTAAAAAAATTGCGTTAAAATCAGGTATAATTCCCATTTTTCCCCCAAAAAATCTATGCCGGTATCAAAGGGGGTTGCCATTGTAGCACCACGAAGTCGCAGTAGACACCATGTCCATTTTAAACGTGTAAGGGACCTCTACAACAAAAACTACCCTTTCAAAGTTTTCCCTTACAACACTTACTTCTAATGTACTCTTTGTAGTTTTCAACCTAGTGCGAGGGATGTCCAACCTTTCTTTTCCTAAATGGTCCCGGGACGCTCCAGAAACTAACAAAACCTTTAAACGACTACCATAAAAATTTTACTGTAAAAGGGATGCCGGGTTTCCTCACCAAGGGTTTCCCAGCCAAGACATAAACAAGGCACTTTTTTCTCCGTTACCTGGCTAACTATCTGTAACCATCTTTTCCCTTCGGACGAGGTACAGGGTTGGAACACCTACCCGCTTATTGGGGTTCCCTTGCTCGTTTCCCGAACACTCAATTTGGGCAGTTACGTCTTATTGATTGGATTTCCCCTCCATAACAAAATCGTCCCCTCCCGGGGGGTTTGTGCATGAACGGAAAGAAAGTCCTTGTTGATGGCAAATTCAACAACAAAAAGTAGAATTACTGATTTCATTTCGACTAGGTACGGCCCCATCCCATTCTGGGTGGGGCTACACTCCACCGGGGTACTGTCCCTTTTTGGTCGCGATCCTCGATATCCTAAATCGGGCTCAAGAAAAAAGCGTTTGAAGTAGGGGCTGGAATCGTCCATTCTCCCCCACTTTGTTCTAACATGCGTCCCAGGGGAAGAAGCTCTTTAACAGAATTATATCGGTGACTCAAACGGTCGCTTAAAAAAGGGGCGATATTTTTTAAAATATTCGTAGCTTTTCTGTTTCAGACAAGGGCGTGGTAGTCGCTGGAAAAAATTTTCCCGACCCAATAAAAATGCCAATCGTTTTTCTCTCCGAGTTTCCCCTTTAATTTTACTAAACAGATCCTCTGCATAACGTACGGGAGGAAATTTTTCCCCTTTAAAAAATACCAGTTATTCCAAGACTTCGTGTAATTTCTTTCAGCTTGTACCGATTAGGGCTGAACCCCTTTAAAAATCAATGGCTGATCAAAAATCACTTTTCTTGCATTCCTTGCTCACATATTCCTCACTCTCTCAATAAAAAGCGTTAAACTGAACCTCTACCATCTCCCAAAAAACTAAAATTCCACTGGAAAATGGACTTGGATTTGGGTAGATACTGAGCAAGGGGGTTTGGCCCGAATTTAAAAAACGGAGGTTATCAGGGTTTTTTTTTGGGGCCACTGGGGCGAGTTCCGGCACAATTCTTTCCCCTAATTTTGCTCGTTTCTGAAGTCTAGCTAAGCGTCTACCATTTAATAATGCTCTTGTTCTGTGGTAGAATTGTTTACAAAAGGTCATTTTTTGGGGGTTAAAACTGGACAAACTTCGCTCCTCTAGTTCCTCCATTGCACACAAAAGTCCTTTAAAAGTTGGGGTCGCTCTTCATAAAGTAGGCTGATCGCTGGGAAAAACTTTAACTCTCCCAACAAAAAGGCATAATTTGGTGTCAAACTTTCGATATTCTGGGGTTAATTTAGCACCTTTAAAAGCTTCATGAAGTGTTTACTTCGGGTCATTATGTTCGATATTAATTCCCTCTCTATGTCTGTTGGGGATAGCGATCTAATCACAATTCCGTTTTTCTTAGCTTTAATGCCGCCGCAGACATTTACGCATCCCTCTACAGAAAAATATTCCAGTATTCCCCTCACTGTCAATTTTTATTCATTCTCTCTTGCTAAACGATTTTTTCTCCATTTTTAATTTTAAAACCCAGTAGGGGTTTTAAAAAGGTAAATTTGGGTACCAAAATCGGCCCCCCCGTTGGGCGCCGATCTTGCGCGCCTAATGCCGGGTCGGGCAGGTGGGGTTGGTAAGTGGGGGGTGGGGGTGGGGTTCCAAAATTCATAAATTATAAATGTGATTAAATAAAAAAATAGGGCGCCACTTGTTTAGTCAATCATTTCCCACCACTCCGGCTGATACAAAAAAAAGAAAGATGAGCCGGGGGTTTAGTCATGAGAAGCAGAGGGGCAACCCACCACGTTGTCCTCTGATTGACCTTGATATAATGTTAAATTAAAGGGTAATGATATAATATAATGACAATAAATATACAATAATAACAATTATCCAGGGACACAGAAATTGTTCCAGAACCTTACAGCCTTAAATTAACACAAAAGCAAACATATGTTTCCTTAATTAGGGCTTAACTGCCTTGAGGTTATGTGCAATATAATTCCTTGCAATAGTTGATGACTAATTATAGCAATACCTTGCATAAGAAAATGAGTAATTATAACCATAACCTAGCAAACTGAAATCAATAGAAAACAACTTCATCGTTCCTTAAATTAAGACTCGAATGTCTTGAGTTTATGAACCATATTCTGTTCTATAATGTCCTAAATCATGCCAGACTACGACGTACGTCAATTTATAATCAACTATGATTCCGTGTCCACGCCGCAAAAATCGAAGGTAGGCGCGAAGCACAAAGAATTATGACCAAAACACTAAAGTATGTCAGTTCATACGATACAAATTGCAGTCCTGAGTTGACACGGGGTGTCCAAACTCTTGGGGGGGTGTAGGGCGTACAGTGAGGGTAGCTGATGATTGGCAATTTAACTGCCAGAATTCCAGGGGGGCCTGCTTCGTCCTTCGTTGAGATACTTCTTGATATTTCCAGCTTTTAAGAATTCTTCTTAACATATGCTGACTGGCTAGGAAGGCTCGCAACACGCGACACTGTCTTCATCCAATAAGAGGCGTAAATTCCATGTAAGTTCAACCACTAAACAATGCACTTTTGTGTTAGGTATCACAAAACTGAACCTGCTTACAGCAGAGGACCAGACGTCCCACCTAGACCGTTGACTAGCTACAAGTGATCGTCTCTCAATGCACTCTGACTCAATGCCTTCAACTAGTTACAATCACTAGCCTATTATACAATGTACATGAGTCAAACTCCAAGTTGAGTTTTATGGATTTATACATACATAAACAAGGTCAGGTGATAAGGTAGGGTTATTATGGAAGTGTGGAATGTGAGGGAAGATATAGTCATGGGTGTATGAGTCATAGTGGAGTGGGGAGCATGAGCATGGCTATGAAATAATATTGTGGTTGTGATGAGTTGTCAACAAACTTGTTACACTATAAAGTGTTGCGCAGGTGTCACTGACATTTTCTTGCGAAATAATTTGAGATATGGGTTGTCGGACGAAAGTCTAACCTAGGCCCAAGGCTACAAGACAGTTTTCAGACGTAAGTACGCCCTTGGCATTCAAATCGAAATCTTGAACAATACATATTGTCGGCCTAGGTCCTAAGCTTAGGTCTACTCCATCAGAAATATCCTCTTCAATAAAGATAGTTTGCTTTACTCCAAAACATTCGCCAACATTCGATCGTATTTAATATTTTGACGTTTCCGCCATTTGTCGTCATCGACTGTTAACTACTAGTAGAAAAGTGACGTAGTTTTATTGAAGTAGTTCCATCAATCGTCACACAGATGTCGCGCGGAACGTTAGATTCCAAACGCCAAAAACCGACTTTTTATTTAACCCAGGGCGGTATAGGGAGTTGGAGGACCTCCCCTACGGGAACACTTCTTTATCGACTCTGCTCCCAAGTCAAAACGGAATCTAACGCTCTGCGCGCTGAGGGCGGCTTAAATATGAAACTAATAAAAGCACTGCACGCTAATAACGGTCAGTGGATGATCGATGTGCAGTGACGCTGATATCAACAAATAACAGACGAAACGTCAAACTTCAATTTTATTTCAATCATATTAGCCCTGGGCCCTAGTCTTTTAAAACGAATTACTTTTGATTTATTATTGTACTATAAAGTGTTGCGCAGGCGTCACTGACATTTTCGTGCGAAATAATTTGAGATAATATTAATATGTCTTGTTCAAGCCTAACGGACGTAAGTGTAGCCTAGGCCCAAGGCTACAATACAGTTTTCAGACGTAAGTACGCCCTTGGCATTCAAATCGAAATCTTGAACAATACATATTGTCGGCCTAGGTCCTAAGCTTAGGTCTACTCCATCAGAAATATCCTCTTCAATAAAGATAGTTTGCTTTACTCCAAAACATTCGCCAACATTCGATCGTATTTAATATTTTGACGTTTCCGCCATTTGTCGTCATCGACTGTTAACTACTAGTAGAAAAGTGACGTAGTTTTATTGAAGTAGTTCCATCAATCGTCACACAGATGTCGCGCGGAACGTTAGATTCCAAACGCCAAAAACCGACTTTTTATTTAACCCAGGGCGGTATAGGGAGTTGGAGGACCTCCCCAACGGCGAAACTTCTTTATCGACTCTGCTGAAAGTCATGACCAAATTTTGTTTAGCCATGACAAGCAGCTCATTTGTATCTTACATACATCCAGACGGCGGTGATACAAGAGGGGTTTAATATCAATGACGCAAAAACAGAAAAAATGGCTGCCATAATATCATGACTAATCTTTGATAATATCAACAAGAACTCTCAAAGAACTTCTCCATGAGGCCGACTTCTCTTTCAAGATTCAATGCTTGAACTTGTTCTTCAGACGATGTTATCTATATTTTAAGTAAGTGTTAATTTCTATTAATCTCAAATTGCCTAGGGACTAGGCTTCCAAAAGGATATTTAACACACAAGTTTGGCGCGCCTAACCTTAACCTAACTCACCGGGAACGATGAGACCACGTAAGCCTAGGCCTAGGCCTACTCTAGTCCAGGGTCCACTCCACTAGATACCTAACAGCTGCTGTAACAGCAGCTTAGCATAAAGGCCCATTCACAAGCACTTAGCGCACGTAAATTATAGAAATTAACAAGTTGGCCATATTGAATTCCCATAAAGGCCCATTCACAATCAATTAGCGCACAGGAATTAGCGCACGAAAATTACGAAAATTTAGATGGTCGTTCACAATGAAATTATGAAAATTATACAATGCATTTTACCTGCATTTCCCGCTAAAATTGGATATCTGTTTGATTGTTGAATTACATATTATTTATAATAATATATTTCAAAATGGACCATATATAGACGAGATTTTGGGTTACTTAGCACTTGTGATAGGTTACACTTGGTATTGGAGTATTGTGCGCATGCGCGAACGTAGGAAAATTACTCAAATTAACGAAAAGTTGAAGTTGGTTCAACTTTCACGCCACGCACGCTACGCACGCTTGGCGGTAATTGGATGTGAACAGTCTTATGGGAATTCAATATGGCCAACTTGTTAATTTCTATAATTTACGTGCGCTAAGTGGTTGTGAATGGGCCTTTAGACTGTTCACATCCAATTACCGCCAAGCGTGCGTAGCGTGCGTGGCGTGAAAGTTGAACCAACTTCAACTTTTCGTTAATTTGAGTAATTTTCCGAAGTTCGCGCATGCGCACAATACCCCAATACCTAGTGTAACCATGGTGTAACCTATCACAAGTGCTAAAGTAGCCCAAAATCTAGTCTATATTGTCCATTTTGAAATATATTATTATAAATAATATGTAATTCAACAATCAAACAGATATCCAATTTAAGCGGGAAATGCAGGTAAAATGCATTGTATAATTTTCATAATTTCATTGTGAACGACAATCTTAATTTTCGTAATTTTCGTGGGCTAATTCCTGTGCGCTAATTGATGTGAATGGGCCTTTAGTATCTAGTGGACCCTGACTCTAGTCTATTATCTGTGATTAGACCAAAGATCCTTTTATAAATGGATTAGACCATTGAATTTGAGGGATCCGGGCCTATTAGATACCCTAGGCCAACACAAAGATTAGGCTCTAGGCCCAAATGGATGCTGGTCCTAGACAAAGCCTAGACCTAGACCTAGGTCTGTGCTAATATGCATAGGCCTAGGCCTAGCCTAGTTCACAACAACCCCATTAGGGCCAAGCCCATCTTGGAAATATTTTTCTAAATTTATTTGCTTCATGGCCCAGAACACGGGCTAGGCCTAGGCCCCTACTACAGCTGGTCTAGCTTTATGCACCTAGGCTAGGTGTAGCTAGGCCCTAGCCCATTGTACGCGTAGGGACATAGCGTTACGTTCCCGTTGAAGACCAAGCTTAATAATGGCATCTGGCCAGCACAAGTTCAGCTGATTTTGACACAGGTCACTTAGGAACCATTGCGTAGTCGGCTAGGCCTAGGCCCTATATTTGTACGGGAGATACTACCGCTCAATCCCCCTACAATAATTAGGTGGGTCATTCTCAAACGTAATGACCATATTGAAAAAAGTACTTGCAAGAAAAAATTATAACACAAAATTGGATGCCTCCTTTAACAATACATTATCCAATAATTTGTTCTTACAGCCCTAAAAGGGTTTATCTAAACAAACAAAAATGTTTTACATACAAGCATTTTCATCAATCCAAGTGTACAAAAATGTCATGACTGTTACCGGACATAAAAGTGACAATTGATGTAAGAAGTTATTTATTAAATCTATATTCATGTGCACAATAGTTTTAGTTACATTATCACACAAAACTAATACATTCAATAAAATATACATTTTAATTTTAATCACTTTTTATAATACCAAAATGTCAAGAATGTTACTCAAATTTCAAAACCTGGTAATTAACTTACTAATAATGGACAAATGGCAAATCAAATTTTATCAAGATCACTGTTAGCAATGAAGTATTAATATTATAAATAAGATTAAAAATGTGATTCAGTTATTTTAAACTTTAAATAAGACTTAATTTAATAATTAGCTCGGGTAACGGTGTTGACAAAAAGTAACAGTCTTGACAAAAAAGTTACTTTTCTAACAGTAACAATTTTTTTCTAAGATCATGTTGCTTGTTAGTGTACAAATCAGTCAACCTAAAGATAAAATCCATTTAATCCAACAAGTTTGTGTTGAGTTTAAAGTAAAGAGACACTACGGGTAACGGTCTTGACAAAAAGTAACATTCTTGACAATTTGTGATCACTGAAAATCAATAAAAACAAGTGTTGTGTTACTTTTGAGTATGGCAATGAATTACAACCTCTCCCTTCAAAACACATCTACAGTTGCAGGAAATTAATGCAGTAATCCACGATGCCCTTGGTAATGTTACTTTTTGAAAGTAACATAGGCCTACCTGACAAGTAACGGTCATGACATTTTTATATTCATAAATAAATATCAGTACAAATGCCATGTGCATAAAAGTAGGGTTGTGTTTTCTAGGATTTGGAACTTGATTGTAATGTAATTATAGTGTTTAATCTAAGATAAAATTAAAAATTAATGATCTTAACTTGGTAACATTCATGACCAATAATTAAAATACTCGCCGTTTATTTGTTCCCTTCTCAATTTTAACAGATATCATTGAAAAATCAAACAAACTTCAATGGTGTCATATCATGGACTCTTGTTCTTGTTCTTCTTCATTGATCCACTGCCTTCTACACTATATTTTTATTTATTTTTTGCACCATAACGGTCATGACATCAATATTATTACCACAGTGGGGACGAACACTCCTTACTTGATATTTCTTGGAAAATGTTATTAGGGGAGATTGGGGTAATAAGGAATTGGGGTAATTGGGAACAAGCCCTATAATTAAGAAATTTGAAGATGTAAATTTTTATGAAAAATTGTTTGGTAAGGAACATACCTTCTTCTTTGATAATGTAATCAATTCTACTGAAAACAATAACTTTTGATTGGTGTTTTTAGGACTCTTGTAAGGTACTGCAAAAAAAAGTGTAAAATGTTTCTAACAATGTTTTAAAAATCAAATTTTCCTTTCTTATAAGAATTAATTGTAGTAAAGACTGTATGCTTATTTTACTGCTTACATATGAGAGTGCCTTATTTTGATTTTTGTAATTTTTTATCTCTTTCCTCTCCTAAAAGTAGGGGGTAATTCCTATTTGCCCCAAAAACTTAATTTTTGGGGTAAAAGGGAACACCCATGAGGGGTAAATAGGAATACTAGGGGAAAATAGGAATGAGTCATATAGTGTAGCTAATGCTATATCATAGGGGTAAATGGGAACAAACATGTCTCGTCATGCAGGTAGGGTAATAAGAATCCACAATCATCAACCACTGGAAATTGAAGTAAAATTCCTAGAGCGTAGAGGTAATATCTTTGCTTGGCCCTTGAGGGATGACTTTGACATCATTCAAGAGGCAAATCTTTTCCTAGGCCCAATTAAGCTCATTGGGATCACTAAATTTAATTTAGAACCAGATCCAAAAATAATTCAATCATTTTAGGAAAAGTTTAAAACACAACAAGTAGGCCCTGATGAAAATCTGGGTTAATAAATTAAATGTGAGGGAAGTGTTCCTTATTGCCCCCACTTAAAAAGTGTATATTTTTCCTACTAGGAAAACGCTAAAGTCCCGCCGCGTTGATGGATGAGCTTTTTAAAGGTTTTAGTTTGCGTGGGATATCTTTACTTTTGCAAGTGCTTTGTTTTGCTGCCTACGCATTGAAGGTGAATGTTGTCAAGTTTCTTTTGTTTCTTGTCAATTGGTATTATTTACCGTAAAAAACTTGTATTAAAAGCTTTATTTCTATGGATTCTGGCTAAATTTTTCCACTTTTTCTTTCGAAAGGTACTACATAACCATAACCTTAATGCCCATGTATAATATGAACGTTGTAGCCCCACCCGTTTGGTCAGAATTGGCCCAAATGGCACGAAAATATCGCACAAAAAGTCAAAAAACGTATATTAAAAGCTTTATTTCTCTCGATTCTGGCTAACTTTTTCATTTTTTTCTTTCAGAAAGCAATACATCACCATTACCTTAATGTCCATGTGAAATATGAACGTTGTAGCCCCACCCGTTTGGTCAGAATTGGCCCAAATGGCACGAAAATATCGCACTAAAAATCGAAAAAAATCGTAAAAGTACGATATTCATGAGAAATATTTCTTCGATTGTACCCAAAAACGTGGCAAGTCTAAGTTCAGAGAAAACGAAGGTCGTGTCAAATTTTCATCAAGATCGCATATGCCGTTTGCCCGGTAGAGAGCGAACAAACAGACGGAAAAAAAAAAAAAAAAAAAAAAAAAAAAAAAAAAAAAAAACGGAGCTAAATTTTTTGGGGGGTCGGTGAAATTGAAGTCTTCGCTTCGCTCATCCAATTAAACAGTAATTCATGCATAACAATTTCTATATTTGTAATTTTTCATGATACAAATACTTTTTTTAAATATTAACATCATGCTATGAGAAGCTTTGTGTAGTTTTAAGACAAAAATTACAGTTTAAAAAAAAACTGTAATGTCATGTTTCTAGCTATTAAAAAAATACTACAATTTGCATCTGTTCTAACTTTGCCAATAAGCAAGATATCAAGATGAATTCTTTTGCTACTTAATTATACTACAAATACCTATGTTCCTATTTGCCCCATGTATTTTTAATGCACCTACCTTGCTTCTTATAATGCTTGTTCCTTATTGCCCCAAAATGTTGGGGTAATAAGGAACAATATGCGCGTGTAGAAAAAAAATCATTGCATCTCAAATAACACATAAATGCAAAATATTTAATTTTATTAAGAAAGCCAATGTTTCAATGTATCTGATACCACTAAAACATTTATAATATGTTTTTCTAGTTATGTAAATTGAGATCATAGGTCAACTTATACAAATTTGTTCCTAATTACCCCAATCTCCCCTATATAAAAATGTCTTAAACATCGATACTTAATTATTATTTCTGCTTTCATTTTCACCAAGGGATTAAAATAGTATTAAGTGAAAAATCCAAACAGCTTACTGAAACACTTCTGGTTTTGTGGATAGGGACATAGGTTTTAGCACATTTTGCATTACGTAATAGTGAATTAAAGATCGGCCTTACAAGATAGAAGTGCAAAAATTCATGGAGCTAATAAAAACTATTAAGTATTCTGAAAATGTACAACCAAAATTTATGCAAATCAATATCTTGATCTAAAAAAAATAATATTAAGGTGGGACAGCACAAGGGTCATTTTATTTGAGAATGACCCAGGTACATACTTTTTCGGTTGGTATGGACCGGTTTTTTAACACTGTTTTTATTTTCAATAAAAACACTGAAAAACAAATACCGGTAGGCCTAAGTAGTTTTGTAACGAAAAGGATTTCGGGTGCGCTCTTATCGATTAGGGCCTATATCCTAGAACTAGCGCGGCGCAGGGTAACCAGCTGAAAGTTCGGC
This sequence comes from Sweltsa coloradensis, assembly GCA_024449915.1. NCBI lineage: Eukaryota > Metazoa > Arthropoda > Insecta > Plecoptera > Chloroperlidae > Sweltsa > Sweltsa coloradensis. The sequence continues at coordinate 8,287 of JAMZAV010005378.1, read as the reverse complement.
TAACCTAACGCAAGTAGTTTTGTAAAACCGGTCCATACCAACTGAAAAAGTTCCAAAAATTCTATTTCCCTATTCATAAGACCTAAAAACTTCATGTTCACAACTTGCACGAGGCTCTCATCTAGTGTTGTCATATTTCATGTCTCACTCAGCTACAGGTACATAGCCTAAATTATGATATGTCAATATTGGAACAAAACAAACTACCGTCAGCTGGGGCTACTTTATTTTCCTGGGGCTACTCTACTGCAATATTTTTCTGTATTGTAGAATAGTTTCAAAATGTTACTCCTAAATTATGGACTTCAATTTTTTTATTGTTAGCTGTACTAATGTGCTCTACCAACTTAAGAACTGTGGCATGCATTTTATAGGCTTCTGTTGAGGACCAACGGGTTATTTCTTGGCAAAATTTGGCAAAACGTTACAACGTTACACGTAGGTCATAATTGTAACTAACTTACATGTTAAAGAAAATTATGATAAAAATTAAAAAAATACCTAATCATACTCAAATCACTTAGGCCTATTTAACAGAACATGCAAATATGATATTCTACGTGTAGAATATGTAATTTTGCAATATTCTACATTAGGCGTAGAATACGCATTTTCTACGCGTAGGCCTAATATTCTACTGACCCAACCCTGCGGCTATTGAACAATTGTGGTTACGTTGATGCTTTTTTTTTGTATTTCATGCAATGTATCAAATATAATCCCAGTTTGAAGTACGAATTGGTATAAAGTAGCCCCGGTTGACGGTAAGTCTAGTAGGTATCTGAGTTATTTCTTAATTCGATCTTTAATTAGGCCTACTGGCAATTTCTTTATTTCCAGGTAGGCCTATCTGCAACCCCCTTAGTAAACTCATATTGGAGTCAAAGAAACTGATGAAACACTTTAGGTGATGAATAGAAACGTTTATTCTTTACAGTTAATAATATGAGACACAATACAAAAGACTAAGCTAGGCTACTTAGTACGATCAGAGATGAGGGGACGCCTCGAAAACGCGGGAGTTGTAGTAACTGCTTGCACCGTGAAGAACGTCTGCTTCTGGGCGTGGCCTACTACAGAGGTCGAAACGTAATCGATACTATTACTACCAATCTTGCAAACATCGACTTATGCGATCTAGTACTAGGCCTAAGTTAAACACAATAGCATGGCTAAAGTCACTTGGGCTAATAAGCCTACTCATTCGAGTGAACAAAGGGCGCACAGTCCAACACCCCTTCTCGCCGTCTTCACTCGCTAAACACTAGCTGGGCTTGTGAAGCAAACCGCTTTAATAGTTCTCTTGACACTGGCTTAGTCATCATGTCCGCAGTCATGTGTTCGGTTGGGCAGTACTGCACATCCACGATGCCACGCTCTCGCAGATCTCGGATGAGATGGTGCTTGACTGCGATGTACTTCGTCCTAGCGCTGCACCGATCTGACTCGATCAAGCGAATACAGCCTTGGTTGTCCTCGAAGATCGTGGTTGCTCCTTGTACTGGTACCCCTACGTCGTCCAGCAGTTGATGTAACCACAACAGCTCTTGACAGGCATTCGCAGCCGCGACATATTCTGCCTCGGTGGACGACAATGCGACGATCGTCTGCTTGCGACTCGACCACGATACTGTGCTCTCACCCAATAGGAAGATGTATCCGCTAGTCGATTTTCGGTCGGTGGTGTCACCGGCCCAGTCAGCGTCCACGTACCCTTGCAGCTTGAGCTCACTCCTTGCAGACAGGCGCAGTTTCGCATCGAGGGTCCCGGCCAGGTAACGCATTACCCGCTTCACCGATTTCCAGTCGCGTTCTGTGGGTGACTCCACATGTCGGCTCAAGAAGCTGACAGCTACCGCAATGTCCGGTCTGGACACTGTAGCTATGTACAGGAGTGATCCAATAACTTGTCGATACTTTGTGTTATTCGGCAACTTGACGCTGGGTTCTTCCATGGAAGACAAATAATTTGTTTCCATTGGCGTGGCAGAAGGCTTCGTCTCCAGCATCCCTTGCTCTTCTAGAAGTTGAACTATCTTAGTTCGTTGGTGGATAAGGAACGAACCGTCTGTTTCTCGCTCGATCTGGATCCCCAAATAGTGAGCCACTTCACCTAAATCCTTGGTCGTGAAATGCTCGTTTAGCTGCGCACAAATGCCCTGAACGACCTCTTCAGATTCTCCGGCTACCAGTAAGTCGTCTATGTACAACAGCACATAGGTGGTACTACCGGTCGTTTCCTTTTTCATGAAGAGACATGAATCAGCTTTTCCGCGCTCGAAACCAAGACTTGCCAGTGCTTCTGTGGCCTTCTTGTTCCATGCTCGTGCCGATTGTTTGAGCCCGTAGATACTGCGCTTTAGTCGCAATACCATGTGCTCCTTGCCTGGTTCCTCAAAACCCGGTGGTTGTTCCATGTAAAGCTCCTCTTCCAGATCTCCATTTAGGTACGCTGACTTAACGTCAAGGTGCCGTACATGCAACTGGCGAATAGCCGCCACGCTGAGCAGCACGCACACTGTCTCGTGCTTGACCACTGGCGCAAACGTCTCGTCGTAGTCCTCACCATAACGCTGCGAGAATCCTCTCGCCACTAGCCGCGCTTTGTAAATGTTGACGTCACCATTTGCATCTAGTTTAGTCTTGAATACCCACTTGGATGAGACTGCCCGGCGGCCTGGAGGGAGTTTGGCAATCTCCCACACTCCACGTTCTTTAAGAGCTGACATTTCCTCTTCTGCGGCCAACACCCAGTTCTTCTTTTCGCGTTCTGGTAGCTCCATCACTTGTTTCCACGAGGATGGCTCACGTGGTTGGTCCACTCTTACTTTATACGAAAGTTTTCTTGGTGGGATTCCTTTATTCGGTCTCTGTGATTGACGTGGTGCTGGAGGAACAATCTGCTGATCGTTGACAGTTGTTTCTGCCGCTGTAGGCTCTTGCTGAGTCAACTCGGTGGCCTCCTTCGAATCCTCCTCCGCATCCTCAAGAATGTTGACGAAGTCCCCGTCCGTTTCCCCTTCTGGCAGAAGACTGATTCCACCACTTGCTTCAACGATGTGTGGATTGTTCTGCTCGTCCATCTCGATGATGCGCACGGAACGACTTATCCACACTTTGTTGGTGTAAACGTCCAACAGGCGGTAACCTTTGGAGGCGGTGTCATAGCCTATGAGCACGCCCAAGATGGCCTTATCATCCCATTTCTTGCGTTTTTGTTTTGGGACAAGGGAATACACTTTTGACCCAAAAACTCTGATGTGGCTTAAGTCGGGCTTATTGCCATCCCAAAGTTCGCAAGGTGTCTTGTCCACGCTTCGGCTCGGTAAACGATTCTGAAGATATGCCGCGGCACACACTGCTTCTCCCCAAAATCTTTCAGGAAGTCCTGCATCCAACAACATGCATTTTGCCATCTCAACTAGAGAGCGATTCTTACGCTCGGCCACGCCATTTTGTTAGGCGTGTGTGGCACCGTGAACTGTTGCTGGATCCCCTCACGCTTGAAGAAATCCTGCAGATCCCTGTTGACATATTCTTTCCCGTTGTCTGTGCGGAAAATGGTGGGCCTATGTCCATACTTAGTGTGAACCATAGCGATATATTCCTTTACAACATTTGCCGCTTCATCCTTGGACTTAAGGAGACGGACGAACGTAAAGCGTGAGTAGTCATCGATAAAAGTTACCATATATCTATGACCGCTCGGCGTTGTGATCGGCATCGGTCCACAGACGTCACTATGTATCAGTTCACCGGGCTTGGTAGCTCTGGTCTCGCTCGTTGGGAATGGTAGTTGGGTTAACTTCCCTCTCATGCAACAGTCACAGTCCACCTTTGCGTCACATTTGCCAATGTGTATGCCTCGGGCCAGTCCCTCCGTGAACAGCTTCTTAATTGCAGCTGGATCCCGGTGACCTAAGCGTCGGTGCCATCGATGCATGCATACTTGGCTGCGTGCACACAACGCTGCGTCGTTGCCCGTTTTGCACTTGAGCCTGAAAAGTGTCCCGTCAAGTTCAGCGGTTGCAATGACGACCGTCTTGTGAGTTATCTGGCAGGTGGCATCCTCGAACGTCACCGTGTACCCACTACGAGTTGCACATTGAACCGATAACAACCCGCCATCCAGTTCCGGAATGTACAGCACATCCTTGAGGTATATTTGTTCCACCTTACCGTTTGGAGTGTTGCACGACAACCACCCGCTACCGATTCCTTCCGCAGAGATCGTTGAGTTGTCTGCCAAATATACCTGGGTCTTTACATCATGCAACGCAGTAAAGAACCTTTTGTTGCTTGTCATGTGGCTCGTAGCTCCTGAGTCCACATACCAGCGGTCGGCCTGGTCCTTGTGTATACTGCTCCATACCGCAAAGGAGTGCTGGGGTGCTGCACTGCTGCCAACATCCTGGATGCGTACCATGCAGTTAGCTTTCTCCTTTACCTTGCCTAGATGTGTTTTGTACTTGAGGCAGTCTGCCTTCAGATGGCCTTTCTTTTTACAGTAGAAACATTCCCGTTCCTCCTTACCTGACTTGCCCCCTTTTGGCACCTGCTTGCCGTACATGCCCGCCTCTTGTCTCTTGTGATATGTTGTCTGGAGGGCTATACCTCGTTGTCGCGATGGTCCCGCGTCGCCTCGACACGGCGCTGGTACTCGTCGGTCAACTTGCCAGAGACATATTCGACGTTCAAGTCTTTCTCGTCTCTTCCTTCAAGGGCTGTAACTAACGTAGAGTATGACTCCGGTAGACTGCACAACATGACTGCTACTAGGTCGTCGTCTTCGACCTTCTTTCCCATGCCCCGCAATTGACCCACAACCTCCAGCATGGAGTTGAGGTGCGCCTGCATGGTACCTTGGGTAAACCTCATCCCATACAATTTTCGCATTAGATATAGTCGGCTGCCAATAGTGGATCTCTCATGCAACCTTTGCAGCATGGCCCACATTTCCTTGGCCGTCTCAAGTTGAGCGAGATGAAGCAACTGGTCATCTTCGACACTGAGACATATTGCTGCAATGGCCTTGCATTCCAGTTTTCCCCAGTCACTGGGCTCTGGGTCTGGCTTGGGTTGGGTGACTACATCCCACAATCCATCTCTCATGAGTACTACCTTTAATTTTAATTTCCACAGTTGATAATTTGCATTATTCAACTTGGTGATCAACATTTTAGAGTTATCACCTGCAACAGCCATGCTTGATCCTGGCCTATCCTAGGCCTAGGCCTACTTTCAGGAAATTAAAAGTACTCACCCGTACGTGTCAACCTTAACCTCGTTTTTAGGCGCAGATAAAGTGTTCTAGGCCCATAACCTGATGAAACACTTTAGGTGATGAATAGAAACGTTTATTCTTTACAGTTAATAATATGAGACACAATACAAAAGACTAAGCTAGGCTACTTAGTACGATCAGAGATGAGGGGACGCCTCGAAAACGCGGGAGTTGTAGTAACTGCTTGCACCGTGAAGGACGTCTGCTTCTGGGCGTGGCCTACTACAGAGGTCGAAACGTAACCGATACTATTACTACCAATCTTGCAAACATCGACTTATGCGATCTAGTAAACAGTCTTGGGGAGGAACGCGTTCCTAGTAACGCGTTCCTAGTAACGCGTTCCTTTTTCAGGAACTTTTGTAGGAACGCGTTCCTTTTCTTACATCAGGAACTTGTAACGTCAAAGTTACTATTTCGTGGGAACTTGGAACGAATTTAACGTTCCTTTATAAGTTCCTTTCGCCGTCGTAATCTCGTCGAATTCCAGTACCTGATATCGTAAACTGCAGTATTAAAAATATCAATGTGACATCTTGTGTTTTCGAAAATGGCGCCACCCTCATCAGATGGCCTGTGACTTACTTTAATAAATAAGAGTAATAATACATTACTTATTTCACATTTATTATTGTTTTAATCAGTGATGGTATAAGGAACTTGAAAGGAATTAAGTTCCTTATGAGGAACGAGGAACGTTTCAGTTCCTTTTTGTTGAAAAGGAACGAGGAACGTCTCAGTTCCTTTTTAGGCAGAAGTAACTTAACTTTTCAAAGTTCCTTTTTTGGGGGAACGTGAACAAGACTGCTAGTAAACTAGGCCTAAGTTAAACACAATAGCATGGCTAAAGTCACTTGGGCTAATAAGCCTACTCATTCGAGTGAACAAAGGGCGCACAGTCCAACAGAAACAGTGCTTCTCCAATTGAAGTGAACATCCAACAACATGGAATCGGGCTTGGCCAAGGCTTTTGAGTGTCTGCTTATGATTTTTAGTATTAAGTTCACAATAATTTAGGGCACGTAGGCCTAGGTCTCTAAGCCTTATATGTGCTAGCTGTTACAGGCAGGGGTTGAAATTAACTTTTTTTGCTACTAGCCCTTCAGGCTAATGGCAACAATAGTCCTCTATCCGGAGAGCATTTTTACTAGCCCACTATCAAATAGGTCATCATATTGATATAAAACGATCATACGCATGAATGTTTGGCCCAACTCAAATGCGCGCACACAGGTATTGATTATTTCTGCTGAACAGTTGGTAATATCTTTACTAAATTTTGCATGAATGTAAATAAAGTACTTTCCCTAGGTTGACAAAAATAAGCAATAATGATCCATTGCGAGACATAAGTCCAAAACGTGAAAAATAGGAAATTTCAATTCTGGATCTTCCCACAAAACCGTTTATCTTACCGGTACGATAAAACCAAATTAACCAGCACGTTCACATCGATTTAAACGTTGATATCCAGTTTGCAAATTTGCGTTAAAAAATCTGTACACTTGGAATAAATTCCCGGAGTTGATCAAAATGTAGTAAATTACAATGATTTCACCAATTTTTTATTCAAAATCAATTAGGTAATTAATTTAGGAATACGAGCACTGGATATCATTCATTTCAACATCATTATCCATTGCCGTTTCCTGCTTCTGGCAGGGTTAGCTTGGGTTTCGCGACCAAATTCTTCCACTTCTTTCTATCCTCCCACAATCGAGTCTCTGCTACATTCTCCCAGCTCTCTCTCCTAGTATGTAGGTCTCTTGCTATGGTCTCCTTCCATCTCTTCCATGGTCTCCCCCGTCTTCTTCTTCCTTCGATCCTTTTCTCATACATTCTCCTGGGCATCCTCTCTCCCGTCATTCGTTTCATATGCCCAAACCATCTCAGATGTGTCCTTTCCATAGATACTAGTATAACCCGTCCTTCCCATCCTGTCACCTATTTTCTAATTCTATCTCTTCTTGTCTTGCCCACTGTGCTCCTCAGGAATCTCATCTCCGCCGCCTGAATTTGTCTAATTGATCTTCTCGGTCCCCCATAGTCCAGGTCTCTCCCGCATATGTGAGGATCGGTATGAAGTAGGTCTTGTATCTAGTGTCATCTGGCACTGTATGGGTATTTTCCTATCCCACACCAGGCCTTTTACGCACTGGTGGAAGTTGCTGGCCTTTTGGATTCTGTTGGTAACTTCCTTTTTTATCTTCCCGCTTGCCATTATTTCACTTCCTAGGTAGCCAAAACTCTCCACCACCTCCAGGGTTTCTGCTCCAATCTTGATCTCTGCATGGTAGTTCCTTACATCTCCTCCTCTCCCTCATTTATTCTTTATTAATGTTACTATGAAATATTATAACGGTGTTATAAACCGTTTACCCGAAGAAAAAAACAACAACAGAAAGCTGTGCGCCTAAGCTCGTGTCCGCGGAAACCTCAATGACTCTCAAATCACAATATTCGCAGTGCAGGGTTTGACGTGTGGGTGTGGGGAACTAGGGAGTGACCGGAAACAAATTTTCACAATAATATTAATAATATTAGGCCTACCCTAAATTAAGAGATTTTGTTTAAATACAGAACGATTTTCCATACTAGGTAGCACACAACTACTGGGAACTTGTTAGGATATCGGTGCAAAATATTAAGATGTTTTGAACTTCAATTGGGAGCTCTGTAAAAAGTACTTGCCGGTCGGGCTAGTGAAATGAGATTTTTACTAGCCCGACCAAAATTTCACTAGCCTCGGGCGAGCGTTAATTTTGACCCCTGGTTACAGGTAATGAGCCCTTAAAATTTTTAGAAGCCGGGTTTTCACTTTTCACACTGGTACGCCTAATTCTTTGCATCCTATGCCCACATTGACATATTATTCATGTCATCATGTGTCTCAACAACCAATGTCAATAGGACTCCTGATTCTCCATAATCCGAGTTAAATTTAAATTTAAGCCTAACGCTACCACGTTAAAATTTAACGCTAGGCCTACCACGTTAAAATGT
>JAMZAV010005377.1:0-43367 GCA_024449915.1 Sweltsa coloradensis | reverse complement strand
TTTTTAAGCAAAGATTGGAACAGAAAAGGTACATACAATCCCACTGAATCGCTATGGCACATACGAAGAAGCTACATGAAAGCATTAAACACAGTCTTCCACCCATGTTACATCGAGACTCAAAAGCAGTAATACTCACACGTGAAATGTTCGTAATTTCTAAACTAACAATGATACTTCAAAATTCCGAGACAGCTTCCATCCTGACGTGTTTTCGTGGTTTCCCATAGTCCGAAGAGCAAATGCTAGGATGGCGACGAGAAATCGGCCACGACCGTACACAGCAGAAAGAAAACACCATCTGCAATTTTATAAACTAGGAAAACGCTTAAGTCCCGCCGCGTTGTTGGATGAGCGTAATTGGTGCATTGAGCTGCCATGTGTTATGCGGATTTTCTGTTGTTCTGTGAAAAAATTATTACTAAGTTGAAGATTTTTTTTAATAAATTAAATTAAATTAAATATAAAATTAACTTAAATTTTAAATTTTTTAATTAATTGTAATTTAAAAAAAGGAAAAAATCGTAATATTGAAATTTTCAAAAGAAATAATTATTCGATTGCGCACAAATTTTACACAAATATATGAATTTATAAAATTAAGGTTCTGTGAAAAAATTATTTACAATAGGATAAAGCATGTAGGTGTATAAGTCAAAGAATTGTTTTAAAAAAGAAAAGAAAAAACGTAAAATTTCGATTTTCATGAGAAATCATTTTTAGATTATGCTCAAATTTCGCACGAATATCTTAATTCATGAAATTAAGGTTCTGTAAAAAAATCATTACAATCGTATAAAGAATGTCGGTTTATAAGTCGAAGAAGTTTTAAAATCGAAAAAAATCGTAAAAGTGCGTTTTTTATGAGAAAAAATTTCCCGATTGCGCTCAAAAATGTGGCAGTTCTAAGTTCAGAGATTTCAAAGGCCTCCATGAAATTTCATCGCAATCGGAGTATCGGTTTAGCCGGAATCGTGTTAACAACAACACAAAATACAGAAAGAAAGAAAAAAAAAAACATTCCGGATTTTTTTTCTCCAGTGTAGTGAAATGGATCTTCGCTTCGCTCGCTACGCTCGCTACGCTCGCTACGCTCATCCAACAAACTATATTTTAATTGACTTATTTTAGTTAGAGTTAGACAAAGTAATAATGTAGGTATGTAATATAGATACACATGGAAGTACTTGACGTAAGTCCGTACAAACATGTTAGCTCCGGTTTTAACCGAGTTTGTATGAAATACATCCAATAAAATAATAATAATAATAATACCCCCAACATTGTTGGGGTTACAAGCTAGTCAAGCTCGAGATAAGTTGCTGGTTAAATTTCTATTGCCGCTGAAATACAAGCATTCCATCTCAAATTTTGACATCATCTTGATCCACTAGTGACGCTCTACAAGTGACATTGAAGGGAAGTATTAGTTTTAGTATTTATACCATTATTTTGTGGTTTTATATCGTTGTCTAGGCCTAGGCTGTAAATTGACATTGAAACAATTGAATTTTTTGAGTTATTGACAGTTAGTAGTAGGCATATATTCGTTTAGAAGCATAATCTGTAACTAAAGCAAGGTAATATATCTAATATAGTATAATATTTAGCATTTTACGTAAGCACCGTTAATTATTTTCAGAATTGAGAAGATTGTCGTCTTCTGAATTCGTCAAATTAGAAAAGGTTCAGCAAAACGAAAAGGCAAGGAGGTTGAGAAGCGAAGACCTCATCACCGCCTTGAAATTGATGAATCGTAATTGAGAAAAGTGTTTTAATCCTTTTAAGTGTATTGACTTTATAAACAATAACAAATAACGACAGACTTTGACAGCTAGGAGTTTCTCTCGAACAAGAAAATTAGGAAATAACAGACAATGGATGATTTTGCGGTGAATTCACTTCAGACCACCAAAGCTGGGAAAATGAGGCAGCGCATCAAATGGACAGAAGATATGAACATGTTTGTGATGCGTAGCTTTTATAGGGTAACGTTATTAGAGACTGTTTTATATGGTTATCGACAAGAGCTCCATAGAAAGTTTATACGTGAATATCCATTGTTAGAAGTAAGTGCGCAGAGAATAGCCGACAAAGAAGAATTATAGTTAAAAATAAAATGTTACCAGTAACATATTAACTAGAGTAAGACGCGAAGTAAAGACGAACTACAAGTAACATGAAGATGATAACGGCACTACATCGACAGAGGACAGCGAAGAAGAAGACCAGTTGATACCAGATACTACTAGAACTTCCAGAATTACCGGTAATGCCATACCTGCTACAACTTCCAGATCTACCAGTTATACCAGAAATTACAGGACCAACCAGAACGTCTAGACATACCAGAACGTCCAGACCTACCAGAACGCCCGGACCTACTAGAACAACCAGACCTACCAGAACGTCCAGAACCACTAGAAATGCCAAACCATCCAAGAAGATCAAGACACCCAGAACGACTAGACGATCAAACACAAGAGGTAGATATGAATATCGCATTAGAAAATACACCTGACATTATCCATCTAAAGAACATCCTAGCTTTAGCATTTGCAACAGCCATGTCAGAGTTTGCGTACATAGAACCAAACAAAAGACCATACATACTAAACCCAAACATCAAAGGAAATGAAGACAGCGGTACAAATAATGAACACACATATTTTTCAGAATACACACAAGACGAACTATCATTTTCAGACGTTCATGCGGCAATTTACTGTGCAGCTGTAGCAGTGGTTAGATATTTGGGTTTAAAGGTAAAATCTGCTACCTCTTTAAAGACAAAACTAGAGAAGAAAATTCCGAAATGGGAACAGCGACTAATTGGGAGAATCGATGAGTTTAGGAAAGATATCGGTAATTGGAACAATTGCGAAGGGGGTAATCGATCTAAAAATGTTGGTTACTCTACTGCAAAAATATTTTGAAAGAATCAAGGTTCACACAAAGCATGAAACACCTGAACAAATTCTTTCCCACGAAACGACTAAAATCTATCCTCAAGACGCACCTAAACGGTAAAGCAAGATCACAGCAATACATACATATGCTATACCAGTACTGACATATTCATTCGGAATCATTAAATGGACACAGACAGACATCCACGCGTGGAAATATTAACTCGTACTACACTTACCAAACACAGAATGAAATCATCCTAAATCAGCAATAGAGAGTTTGACACTTCAAGAGAAAAAGGGGACGAACCTAATCGATTGAACAACTTATATTTTAAACAACTAGACATTTTAAGAAAATTTTTTTTACAAAGAGCAACCAATCAACACTGATAGGCTGTGGTGCTAGCTGACAAATCATTAAACTCCACTCAATCTATCAAACGAAAATGTCAATCTAAAAGGGAAACTCATAACTGACGCTTCAAAAGGGTTACGTCTCTCAGAAAAGACCCTACACAAGAGACATTATGATAAACTACCCCAAAGGTCACGTAGATTTTTAAAGCATAAAATAGGTGGTTAAAAAAACGGGGAACTATTTGGAGAAACCAGAAGGTTTTATGATGGCTATTCAAGACACAGTGATTGCAAAGAAAAATTATAAAAAAATTACATTATCAAGATGCGACAGTAAACGATCAATGTAGAAAATGTAGTGTATGTGGTTAAACAATCGAACACATCATATCCGGGTTTCCAGTCACTATGTCAAACGGATTACCTCTACATACATAACCCAAATAGCTAACATTTTCACCAAAAACTAGCAATCGAGTACAACCTCATGATACACACACACCTTACTACAAATACAAACCGGAGAAAGTACTAGATAGCAAAGATTTCAAATTATTTACGACCGCACAGTTATAAAAGACCAAACTATTCATCACAACAGACCGGATATAATTAAATTCCAAAGAAGATCAAGAAAAATACCCTTATTGACGTTGCTGTCCCAATGTGCCATAACGTCGAGACAACATGGAAGAAAAAAAAAAAATTGACAAGTATAGTGAACTTGGGAATTGAGATCAAGGGAAAATTGTGGAAACAGAAAAAAAGGGAAATACAATCCCATTCGTAATATTGGCCACGGCATTATACAGAAAAGCTACATGAAAGCATTAAACAACTAGATCTTCCAAACCCAAAGTTTACATCGAGAAATCAAAAGGCAGTAATACTCAACACGTTTTAGAATAGTTCGTAAATTTCTAAACTAAGAATTATACTTCGAGATTCCGAAACAGCTTCCATCCTGAACATGGTTTTCGTGGTTTCCCATAGTCCCAAGAGCAAATGCTAGGGTGGCGACGGGAAATCGGCCACGACCCTACACAGCAGAAAGAAAACATCATCTACAAACTATTATAAATGACTGTTTTAGTTAGAGTTAAGACAAAGGATAATGTAGGTATGTAATATAGGTAGTACACAGGGAAGTACTTGACGGAAGGGAAGAAACTTCAAAAACGCATTGAAAAATTCTATTTTTGTTTCCACTGCATATTTTCTTTGTATATTTTTTTTATGTGTATGTTTGGTATTATGATGGTAACCCAGTTATATATACAAAAAATAAAGTATTAACTTAATGAATATGCTACAAAATTTTACAAATGCACTCAGATCATATAAATTTTTTTATATTTAAAATGAGGTTAAAATATATATATATATATAATATATATATATAGTTTAGATTGGAGAAGGGTTGACGGGTTTGGGAAGGTATAGAGAACATGAAGCTCAGCCTGAAGGGCTGGGGGCAACAAAACGTTTCACCTGCTGATGACAACTGTAGCTAATTTAAAGTTGTTACCTTAATCCACGACGCGTTTCGCCCTTCTGGGACTCTTCAGGCGGATGGTGGCCACTAAAAATCAGCTAAACTACATGCAACCAAAACTCACAACACATAACCAAACCTGTGGTAGGGCCACGCAAGAAGTAAATTCTGCAAGCATGTTGTCATCATCAGCAAGGTTACTTCACACACCATTCATACTGGGGCACACAGTCAGCACAGAACAGTAAGGGGGCTTTCCTCCCAACTCTGGTGCTCGGGAGACAAGAAATCCATGACTTACCCTGGATTTGAACCAGAACCCTTGGTAACAAGAGAAAATCTGCCCCTCCTGCTGTTGCTGGGCCAGGGTGCCCCTTCATTCATTCTAAGAGAATAGGTTAGAGATAGGAAGGGTGGATGGTCGCAACATAGTACAACCAGTGAGGGGGCTTCCCTTCTAGACTCTGGTGCTTGGGCGACAAACGAACCATGTCTTACCCTGGATTTGAACCAAGACCCGTGGCAACGAGAGAGGCTGCCCTACTAATTGTGACCTGGGATTCGAAAACGAAAGGAAACAAGACTACAAATTGCAAGCTCTTGGCTATAGCACAGGTACACGTGCTATATTAGCTCTTGGCTGCAGATGAAAAAGGTTGAAGGAAAAGACGAGTAGGGTCTAACAGGTTCAATATTTTCAGGTACATGTGTACAAAAAAATCTATTAAAGATACAAGTCTGCAATTGGCACTGCATAGATGAAAATTATTTTAAAAAATGATGGATTTACTTTTTTTATTTTTTGTTCTTTTTCTGTTTTATTGTCAGGGATATGTTACGCAACAATGGAATTTCTATTGTTACAATAAAAACAAATTATAAAACATTTTTAAAAACCAAAAACCAAAAAACTAATTCCATCATCATTTGCTAAATATTATTGGGAATAATCCTACAATTTTTTTCGTTTAAAATTTTTAAAACTGTCCTGCATTTCTCAATTTTAAGTATACGGTAACCAAAAAAAAAATTTTTTTTTTTTTTTTTTTAACAAATCAACTCTTTGTTAACATGTATGTCAAGTTTTATTCGTATCAATTAATAATCACAGGCTGGGTTCATGATGCAATCATGTCTGCACTATTGGAAGCATCTCCCCGTAAGTCCGTACAACATGTTAGCTCCGGTTTTGACCGAGTTGTTGAAATACATCAATAAAATAATAAAATAAGTCTTATTGTAGCTGCACAAGATCAAGCCTTAAGAACAAAAAGTTACGAAAAAAGAATTCTCAAACTCGAAGTAGATGACAAGTGTCGTTTGTGTAAGCTTTATGAAGAAAGCGTGGAGGCACATTATTTCTGGATGTCCGGTCTTAGCAAAAACGGAATACATTGATCGACATGATAAGGTTGGGGCATATTTGCATTGGAACATTTGTAGAAGTTATAACATCGAAAATTCTGACAAATGGTACATGCATAAAACCAAAGCAAATAGTTGACAATGGTAATACCATATTGTGGAATGAGCAAATAATCACTGATCCAAAGGTTCTTCACAACAAACCAGACATAGTTGTTAAAAATAAAGAGACTCAAAAATGTTTGATCATCGATGTAGCTATTCCATCTGAACGCAACATAGTATTAAAGGAAGCAGAGAAACGCACAAGATATCGAGACCTACAAATAAAAATTCAACGAATGTGGAATGTCAGTTGAAAGGGTTGTTCCCATTATTATTGGAGCTTGTGGGACAATTGGAAGAAGTTTTGAAGAGAACCTCCAACATATCTCGGGCAATCACTGGACTCCAGAGCTTCAAAAGGCAGCATTATTAGGAACCGCCCATATACTACGCAAAGTTTTAGTATGAAGAAATTGTTTCAGTTATTTCTTGTATGTATTTTTTTTTGTTAATGGCATGTATATTTAATTGTTTTGTAATAGGGTTTTTTACCTTAGAGGTGTGGTTCATCACTGTGAAAGCTCTACAATACCCATTATGTAATGTTCATATTGGAAAAATAAAAATAATAATAATAATAATAATAATAATAATAATAATAATAAAAAATATAAATAATAATAATAAAATAATAATAATAATAATAATAATAATAATTTAATAATAAAAATAATAATAATTAATAATAATAATAATAATAATAATAATAATAATAATAATACAATTTTATTTAAAATATTTTTTCAAAGACAAATACACGATTAAAAACAATAAAACAATCATAATTACAATAATCATGATTAGAAGATCA
The DNA here is from genome assembly GCA_024449915.1 of Sweltsa coloradensis. Lineage (NCBI taxonomy): Eukaryota > Metazoa > Arthropoda > Insecta > Plecoptera > Chloroperlidae > Sweltsa > Sweltsa coloradensis. The sequence continues at coordinate 36,322 of JAMZAV010005377.1, read as the reverse complement.
GCTTGAGGTTCTGAACATAGTTTGATGTAGTCATCGAACTAAGATGGTCAGGTTTCTTGTCCTGAAACTGTATCTTCACAGGGATCTTGCACTCCGTCGAATGGTTGTGATTTTAGAACTTGACGGAGAATGGGATCACTTGGTTGGGTTTTTTGCAGTAGGAGAGCCTGGATGTGGTCCGAGAGAATGTGGCGCAGTTTCTGGGTAAAAAATTCATGTTTCTCGTAGTCATACTCGCAAGGAGTGTCTTCCTCATAAATCTCTGCATACTTCGGGTTGTATTGGAAGGCAGTGAAGAACTTGACGGAGAATGGGATCACTTGGTTGGGTTTTTGCAGCAGGAGAGCCTGGATTATAATAATAATAATAATAATAATAATAATAATAATAATAATAATAATAATAATTAATAATAATAATAATAATAATAATCATCATACATGTTAACTAATGTTTTTTAAATAATTCGATAATTCAAAATTCTGGATAGCAGTACAATAATTAGTGAAGTAACAGTAAGTATCAGTAAGCAGTGAATGACTCAGCGTGTAAAAAGAAAAGAAAAAAATATATAACACTAAAAATAAAAGATTAAAATAGTTGATAAAAACAAGTAATTAATGTGCAAATTATTTAATACTTATACTAGCCAAAAAACATTTTTGTGAAGCAACAGCTTGCAGATAATACAGTGAATAACAGTGATTAGAACAGATATAGGACAGTGAAATATTAGAGTGCTAATTCATTTACATTTAATTATGAAACACTATGTAACAAATACACAAGTACAAATACACAACAACCCTAACTCACACATTTCGTAATAAAAATGCCTTTTGTTCTCTTTTGATTCATAAATAGGTCTCTAAATCTCTGATGTTCTTTGGAATACTATTAAAATAGAAAGGTATACTGAAGCTAAGTGTTCTCTTACCATACTTATTTGCAACCCGTGGCAACCGGTATACTTCCGAAGATTTGGAGCTAGTAGAAGTAGTGTGATAATAATAATAATATTAATAATTTACCGGGCCGCGAAAGCCTTAAATTTGAAATAATAATAATAATAATAATAATGAAGGATTGAAGACTTTCGCGGACCGTTATATTAATATTAGACGGTTTTCGGGACATTGTACCGCGTTATTAAGAGTGTAATAACACATACCTGTGTTATTGCGCGCTTGACGTTTCGCAGCCTACTGTGAGCCGCATTGTCCAAAGACTGAAGAGATTCCTGCTTTGCTCCTGGTTTGAGCCCTCGTTTTCATCCCATGTGTGCCTGCGGTGGAAGATGATATTGGCCACATTGCCTGTTGTGTGTGTGGGGTGGAGGGGGCGGGGATGGCGCAACGATGGTCTGTCTGTCCGACTCTGGTTGCTGTTTTACTATTCCACTCTTCGTACGTTCCAGTGTCGGACCCCAAGATGGACTTAATTTGAATCCATCTCCTCCATTGAAATTATTGTCGTTTTTTTCGGATTTCCACCGCCTCCCTGATGTATCTCGGCAAAAAGTTGGTATTGGAGTTGAGGGACTCGTGTGTTATCAAACTGAATTTGGTGTCCTGGGTTTGAATATTCTCCTGGGCGTGTTTAGCCAGCGCAGAGTTGTTTGAGTCGCCTTTCCTGCAATGGGCCATGTGTTCGATTATTCTTGTTCTAATTGTTCGGCCCGTCTGTCCGATGTACACTTTACCACACTCACAGGGAACTTCGTACAGTCCGAGACCATTAGAGGAATATGGTCTTTGACTGAGTTTAGTGGACGCTTGGAGTTTTTTATGTGTGGAGTAAACAGGGTGTATGTCATGCTTCTTTAGTATACGCGCTATCTTGTCGGTGACCTGATGAACATATGGAAGAAAAGCTTTATTTTTTACATTGTCAGTTGATTTATCTTTCTCTACAGGTTTTTGAGATACACTTTGTTGTTTGAATGCTCTTCTTATGGCAATGGGATTGTATCCATCTGCACTAAAGCTGTTGTGAGAGTTTTCTTTTCGTTTATAAAGCTTTGTTTATCGGAAATACGCACTGCCCTAGTTATAAGGGTATTCATAACTGCTCGTTTTTGATTCGGATGGTGGTGTGATTGAGCGTGCAGGTACTGATTAGTGTGCGTGTCTTTCCTGTATACACTGTGGCCTAGTTTTCCATTATTTAGTTTTGTTACCAGTACGTCTAGGAAAGGTAGACTATTGTTTTTCTCTCGTTCGATAGTAAATTGAATGCTTTTATTGATACTGTTGAGGTGTTGGTGGAAAACGTGTTAGCTCCCGGTCGCCATGAGACCAAACGGCATAAATATCATCAACATAGCGAAGCCATAATTTAGGTTTTAAGGGAGCTGATTCTAGAGCTTTTTCTTCAAAATACTGCATGTAAATGTTAGCTACAACAGGTGAAATCGGGGAACCCATAGCCGCCCCTTCTTTTTGTTTATAAAACTCTCCATTCCAAACAAAAAATGTTGATGTAAGACAATGTTCAGTTAGCTGCCCTAGATGGTTCTGGTACCAACTCTTTGATTACCTCCATTGTTTCGGAGATGGGCAGTTTGGTAAACAATGAGACTATGTCAAAACTAACCATTATATCCCCCTCTTCTACTCGTAGAGTGTCAAGTATCTCCACAAAATGTGATGAGTCTTTAACGAGAGAAGCCGACGTCGGGACCATGAGCTGTAACTGTTTTGCCAGATGTTTAGCTAATTGGTGTGTGGGCGAGTCCACTGCACTGACTATCGGTCGCAAGGGGATGCCTGGCTTGTGAATCTTTGGTAGACCGTACATTCTAGGAGCTTTAGGGTCATGGTTTGTTATGTATTTCTTGACTGTGGGTCTAGTGGAGATGCTTTAATTAGATTAACTGTTTTTTCGTGTGATCACTTTAATAGGATTTTTTGACACTTTCTCGTAAGTGGGGTCCTCAAGTAGCTTGTGCATTTTTGTATTGTATTCAGATGTATTCATGACAACAGTGGCGGATCCCTTATCACCTCTTAGAATTACAATATCGGTATTACCTTTGAGTTCCCTGAGTGCTGTACGTTCTTCCCTCGAGACGTTACTCTTCGGCGGTCTAGATGTCTTGATAACCCTGGCCACATCCTGGCGTATCTCTTCCGCCTTGGTATCATCAAGACGAGTAATTGCTGCTTCGACGCCCACTACTATATCTTCGATGGGTATTTTATTTGGCGCGATTGCGAAATTTAAGCCTTTTGATAATACACTGTAAGCAGCATCACTGAGGGGAGTACTTGAAATATTTTGACTACATTAAGAGGGATAGATTCACTCTGCGTTTGTTCTGTTTGCACTGTGTTCACTTAAACTTCTTGAGTTGAGAGGACGCAAACTTCTTCTTCTGTGTGTTGATGATGTTACTGTTGTGTGAAATTTACTTTGTTTTGAGAGAGAGTCTGTCATTTTGTCGAAATCTTCCCGAACAAGCTTGGAGCTAAGAAACAAATGAAGGTCAAGTAGCTCCCGAGCATTTCTGTCTAAGTCACATCTCACACGATGTATTTCACTGCGAATAAGACTTCGACTAGCACTGTGTAAAAAATGTTCAAAAATCCTATTAAAGTGATCACACGAAAAAACAGTTAATCTAATTAAAGCATCTCCACTAGACCCACAAGTCAAGAAATACATAACAAACCATGACCCTAAAGCTCCTAGAATGTACGGTCTACAAAAGATTCACAAGCCAGGCATCCCTTGCGACCGATAGTCAGTGCAGTGGACTCGCCCACACACCAATTAGCTAAACATCTGGCAAAACAGTTACAGCTCATGGTCCCGACGTCGGCTTCTTTCGTTTAAAGACTCATCACATTTTGTGGAGATACTTGACACTCTACGAGTAGAAGAGGGGGATATAATGGTTAGTTTTGACATCGTCTCATTGTTTACCAAACTGCCCATCTCCGAAACAATGGAGGTAATCAAAGAGTTGGTACCAGAACATCTAGGGCAGCTAATGAACATTGTCTTACATCAACATTTTTTGTTTGGAATGGAGAGTTTTATAAACAAAAAGAAGGGGCGGCTATGGGTTCCCCGATTTCACCTGTTGTAGCTAACATTTACATGCAGTTATTTGAAGAAAAAGCTCTAGAATCAGCTCCCTTAAAACCTAAATTATGGCTTCGCTATGTTGATGATATTTATGCTGTTTGGTTTCATGGCGACCGGGAGCTAACACGTTTTCCACCAACACCTCAACAGTATCAATAAAAGCATTCAATTTACTATCGAACGAGAGAAAAAACAATAGTCTACCTTTCCTAGACGTACTGGTAACAAAACTAAATAATGGAAAAACTAGGCCACAGTGTATACAGGAAAGACACGCACACTAATCAGTACCTGCACGCTCAATCACACCACCATCCGAATCAAAACGAGCAGTTATGAATACCCTTATAACTAGGGCAGTGCGTATTTCCGATAAACAAAGCTTTATAAACGAAAAGAAACTCTCACAACAGCTTTAGTGCAGAATGGATACAAGTCCCATTGCCATAAGAAGAGCATTCAAACAACAAAGTGTATCTCAAAAACCTGTAGAGAAAGATAATCAACTGACAATGTAAAAAATAAAGCTTTTCTTCCATATGTTCATCAGGTCACCGACAAGATAGCGCGTATACTAAAGAAGCATGACATACACCCTGTTTACTTCCACACATAAAAAAAACTCCAAGCGTCACTAAACTCAGTCAAAGACCATATTCCTCTAATGGTCTCGGGACTGTACGAAGTTCCCTGTGAGTGTGGTAAAGTGTACATCGGACAGACGGGCCGAACAATTAGAACAAGAATAATCGAACACATGGCCCATTGCAGGCAAGGCGACTCAAACAACTCTGCGCTGCTAAACACGCCCAGGAGAATATTTCAAACCCAGGACACCAAATTCAGTTGATAACACACGAGTCCTCAACTCCAATACCAACTTTTTGCCGAGATACATCAGGGAGGCGGTGGAAATCCGAAAAAACGACAATAATTTCAATGGAGGAGATGGATTCAAATTAAGTCCATCTTGGGGGTCCGACACTGGAACGTACGAAGAGTGGAATAGTAAAACAGCAACCAGAGTCGGACAGACAGACCATCGTTGCGCCATCCCCCGCCCCCTCCACCCCACACACACAAACAGGCAATGTGGCCAATATCATCTTCCACCGCAGGCACACATGGATGAAAACGAGGGCTCAAACAAGGAGCAAAGCAGGAATCTCTTCAGTCTTTGGACAATGCGGCTCCCAGTAGGCTGCGAAACGTCAAGCGCGCAAATAACACAGGTATGTGTTATTACACTCTTAATAACGCGGTACAATGTCCCGAAAACCGTCTAATATTAATAATAATAATAATAATAATAATAATAATAATAATAATAATATAATAATAATAATAATAATAATAATAATATAAGTCACACAATTCCCACCTATTCTACATGGATGACCTAAAAGTTGTATGCATCAAATTTTGCTCAACTAAACAGTCTAGTCAATACAACATTAGAATTTAGTCAAGATATCTGCATGGAGTTTGGAGTAGACAAATGTAAGACGCTACATATCGAAAAGGGTAAGGTTACACAAGCAGAAGAGTTCCAGCTAGATGATGGAAATAGGATTGGAATAATGGACGATAACGATGTATACAAATATTTAGGATTCACACAAGCTGCCAGAATTGAACATAAAGTTATGAAAGCAAAATTGATAGATACATACAAGAAACGACTAAAGTCTATCCTCAAGACGCAACTAAACGGTAAAAACAAGATCACAGCAATAAATACATATGCTGTACCAGTACTGACATATTCATTCGGAATCATTAAATGGACGCAGACAGACATCCACGCGTTGAAAATATTAACTCGTACTACACTTACCAAACACAGAATACATCATCCTAAATCAGCAATAGAGAGATTGACACTTCCAAGAGAAAAAGGCGGACGGGGCCTAATTGATCTGAACAACTTATATTATAAACAAATAGAAATTTTAAGAAAATACTTTTTTACAAAGAGCAACCAATCCACACTTCATAGGGCTGTAGTGCTAGCTGACAAATCATTAACTCCACTCAATCTAGCAAACGAAAATGTCAATCTACAAGGGAAACTCATAACTGACGCTTCAAAAGAGTTACGTCTCTCAGAAAAGACCCTACACAAGAGACATTATGATGATGATATGATATGACATTATGACAAAGGTCACGTAGATATTAAAGCATCAAATAGGTGGTTAAACAACGGGGAACTATTTGGAGAAACAGAAGGTTTTATGTGGCTATTCAAGACAGAGTGATTGCGACGAACAATAAAAAATACATAATACAAGATGCGACAGTAAACGATCAATGTAGAAAATGTAGTGCAAGGGGTGAAACAATCGAACACATCATATCCGGGTGCAAGTCACTATGTCAAACAGATTACCTCTACAGACATAACCAAGTAGCTAACATTATTCATCAAAAACTAGCAATCAAGTACAACCTCATTGACACACACACCTTACTACAAATACAAACCAGAGAAAGTACTAGATAGTAAAGATTACAAATTATATTACGACCGCACAGTTATAACAGACCAAACGATACATCACAACAGACCGGATTTAATAATAATTGACAAGAAAAAACAAGAAACTACCCTTATCGACGTTGCTATCCCAATGTGCCATAACGTCGAGACCACGTGGAAGAAAAAAATTGACAAGTATAGTGAACTTGCAATTGAGATCAAGAAGATGTGGAAACAGAAAAAGGTAAATACAATCCCATTCATTATATCAGCCAACGGCATCATACCGAAGAAGCTACATGAAAGCATTAAACAACTAGATCTTCAACCCAATGTATACATCGAGACTCAAAAGGCAGTAATACTCAACACGTGTAGAATAGTTCGTAAATTTCTAAACTAAGAATGATACTTCGAGATTTCGAGACAGCTTCCATCCTGACATGGTTTTCGTGGTTTCCCATAGTCCGAAGAGCAAATGCTAGGATGGCGACGAGAAATCGGCCACGACCGTACACAGCAGAAAGAAACATCATCTACAAACAATATTAGAATTTATAAATGACTTATTTTAGTTAGAGTTAAGACAAAAGTAATAATGTATGTAATAGGTACACATGGAAGTACTTGACGTAAGTCCGTACAACATGTTAGCTCCGGTTTTAACCGAGTTTGTATGAAATACATCCAATAAAATAATAATAATAATAATAATAATAATAATATATATTTTTTTGTATGTAGCAAAAACATAAGAGTACAAACATAGCATACATTATCCCACTTAACCCGAAGGCTTATTAGTGGGTCACATTAATGTATCAAAATAACTTAGGTTAAAGCTGTTTAGTTTTAATTTTTTTTTGCTTATTTTATACATTTTGACTAATGAATTTTATTAATTAGAGTTCAGACAGAAGTTAATTATTACATTTAAGCCAAAGTTTTGAATATATCTTAAAACACATGCACAATTTTGTTTATATTTATGCCCAAGAAATAAAACAAAACAAAAATTAGCACATTCGGACAAGTGGTTCAGAAGGAGATTGTTTTTTGTTATAAAAGTGTACCAAAACTTTTATCCGCCAAAATGATTTTAGATTTTTTACATGAAATTACGATAATTTTGTATTATTATTGTGGTAATGTTGCTCTCCAAGGTATGTTAGAACTTCCCTACTCCATTTGCCCTTGAACTGCCCTTGACATTTTTGGGCCCAAGGTCCCAAGAAATTTAGCCCATTGTGTTTTGAAACATGTTTAATTTCAAGTTTGTATAAATTACCACGCCTTAGTAATTACGTATTTTAATTATTATCCTAAATTTTTATTTTTTCCAGTCCCTGTTACCCGATTTTGGTTTAAAAAGACAAAGACACTGCGGCTGAGGTACATCTTAGTGTGGTCCAAGGTTCATATTTCTAAGATGTAACGTTTTCTAGGCTCTTATAACTGACTTGATGTCAAGCTCGCCATCCCAAGTTAAGAGCCTAATATCTTTTTTCCTATGAGAGCACTAACGTCCAAATTTTGGCACTGACCAGCATTAACGTAGCGCAAAAGATGGGTCAAGAAGCCTTTTCAAAAAACCTCCATAGAAAAAAGTGGATGGATAACTTGACGTCAAGCTAGCTATCTCAAGTTGCGAGCCTAATATAATTTTTTCTAAAACAGCACTAACGTCCAAATTTTGGCACTGACCAGCACTTACGTAGCACAAACGATGGGTAAAAAAGCCTTTTCAAAAAACCTTCATGGAAAAAAGTGGATAACTAACTAGACGTCAAGCTAGCCATCCCAAGTTGCGAGCCTAATATCTTTTTTCCTATGAGAGCACTAACGTCCAAATTTTGGCACTAACCAGCACTAACGTAGCACAAACGAACTGACCAAGTTTCGTTGGGATGGCCGGAAGTTGGTTGGCCAACTATATGTTAGTGCGATCACACACTCCCAAGCCAACTTCCCCTGACTGCCCCACTCCACGCTACGCACCTGTTGCCATGGATACGAGACGAGAAACAACGCAAGCCGCGCGCTACTCAGATAAACAGTGGCAATGCCTGCGTCATCTTAACATCAAGTTGAGTTCAAACGCTTTTTCAGACGCGTTGTTGATTTTTGGATGAGCGTAGCGAGCGAAGCGAAGATTCTATTTCAATACACTGGAGAAAAAAATCCGGAATGTTTTTGTTTTTTTTCTTTCTCTCTTTTTTTTGTGTGTCTGTTAACACGATTCCGGCTAAACCGATACTCCAATTAGAATAAAATTTTCTGGAGGCCTTCGAAATCTCTGAACTTAGAACTGCCAAGTTTTTGAGCGTAATCGGAAAATAATTTCTTATGAAAATCGCAATTTTGCGATTTTTTTTCGATTTAAAAAAAAAATTCTTCGACTTATAACACCTATATGCTTTAACCGATTTTAATGATTTTTTCACAGAACCTTAATTTTATAAATAAATATATTCGTGTCAAATTTGAGCGCAATCGAATAATTATTTCTTATGAAAATTGCAATTTTACGATTTTTCCTTTTAAAAATTACGATTAATTAAATTGTTTTAATTTAAGTTATATTTTTTTTAAATTAAATTAAATTAAAAATTTTTTTAACTTAGTAATGATTTTTTCACAGAACAACAGAACGCATAACACATGGCAGTCAATGCACCAATTACGCTCATCCAACAACGCGCGAAAAAAAAAATCGTAAAAGTGCGATATTTATGAGAAATATTTCTTCGATTGTACCCAAGAACGTGGCACGTCTAATTTCAAAGATTTCGAAGGTCCCCTTTAATTTCATCAATATCGCATATGCCGTTTGCCCGGAATCGTGCGAACAAACAGAAAAAAACAAACACACAAAAAAACAACCGAGCTAAATTTTTGGGGGGTATGTGAATTGAAGTCTTCGCTTCGCTCATCCAACAATCTCAATTAATTAACATTGAGGGCTTATCTAGTATAAGGGTAATTTAACTATTAGAGATGTGCAAGATATTATACAACTGTGATATTTTGTGGTCTTAAAGACGCACAGAGGACCAACAAAAAGTAGACCAAAGATTCAACATGAAGTTGTCCTAGACAATTCCTTATGACAAATATGGAAGTGCAATATTTTCCCGATCGCAATAACAAATCACTGTATTTAACCCTTTTAATGTAACCCCCGTCTGGGCCCGGGGTAGAATTGGCCCAGAGCATGGCTCTGCTAATCGTAAAAGGCGATACGAGAGAAAAAGTCCACCTCGCAAACATCAGCTAGTATGAGGGGTAGAATTTAACACCCCGAAAATAGAGGCGAGCTCTGGCAATCGTCGTCGGGGACCTTGCCCTATTCCCTTGACATACTCCGGCGACGATGACAATGACACAACGAACGATGACAAAGACGATGACGACCGCAACGTGAGAAACCCCCCTTCCTCCCCTTACGCGTGGCTGGTTCTGACCAGCATGGGCTCCTCCACCCCACCCCCCTTAGGCTAGAGTGGTGCATTATGACCTAACGGTTTAAAAAAAAAAATTATAATGTAAGCCTAACAAGGCTGAAAAAAGAAGAGAAGAATCGCGACAACAAATCACAATAATTACTTTATGAAAAACTTTTATTGTTGGCCTACCTTGGCTGAAGAAAACTGGTATTTTTCGTGAAAACAAATACGAATTTAAAGTTGTTCTGAATAAGCCTTGTTGATTCTGGCGTTGATCCACGGATGTTCGCTCTGTCCATACCATTGATTGTTATATTTCCTAGTAAAAATATCGATCTTTGGTTGGTTATCGCTCACTCGTCCATTGCGTCGGGGTCTAAAGTGTTGGCTTTGACGCTTAAATTTACTGTCTTCTATACTAAAAATCAGTTATGTGATTGAGTGGGTAGACTCTTATAGCGGCATTTTGATTTATTATCGTAGGCCTTACTAGGCTGAAAAAAGAAGAAGAGAAGAATCGCGAACACAAATTACATATAATCACTGTATGAGACACTTTTATCGTATGCCTAACTTGACTGAAGAAAACGTGTATATTTTCCGATGTCTTTAACAAATCACATATAACTCACTGTATAAAATTTTTTTATCGTACGCCTATGAAGGCTGAAGAAAGAAGAAAGAGAAGATTCGCGACAACAAATTACATACATTCACTGTATGAAACAGATTTATCGATGGCCTACCTTGGCTAAGAAGAAAACGGGTATTTTTCTTGAACGCAGATACAAATTTGAAGTTGTTCTGAATCAGCCTTGTTGAATTCTGGCGTTGATCCACGGATGTTCGCTCTGTCCATACCATTTAGAGTAGAGTAATTTATTCGCTTGACCAATGCATAGTATAAGTATACACACATTATCCTCTTGTGAGAGAGATATTAGAGTGAAGTGAATAATTCTTAATAATAACATAGGTTATAAAATGTACATTAATATGTAGGCTTAGTGAAAATTATCAAACTAGGCCTAAATCTAATAATTAATAATTGTATAAAAATTAATAGGCTAATAAATATATATACAATATAAAAAGTATGCGACATATATCATGGAAGAGATAGATTAGAAGTACAAGAACTATGGAATATTAAACATGATGATATTATCAAGTTTAGCGGATGTCACCCCTTAAGCATGGATGTTAATGCCGGAGTAGATGTTATTGTGGGGCGTAGTTCTCCAGGGGACAACCGATTATACTTGTGACCGGGATCGTCTCTAATTTAGAGTCTGGAATGAGGAGTTCTTAGGGCAGTGGTGACCGTGTAATAAGAGTCATAAATCAACTAAAGAAGGGTGCACTGTATTAGCAAAAGACATAAACAATAATAATAATGCCTACTCTCGCCTGGTATCGGTGAGCTCATGCACTGTACTCGGCTGAACGTGGGTTCGTATCCCTTAGCATTACTGACGTTACTATTATTAAGAGAACTTAGCTTATTCTTTCCCCTTATGACTCTGGTAGAGATGGTGTCGACCCTCGGCCACGGACCCCTCAGCAGCTGGTGATGTTTGGCTCTTCGTTCTTCACCTCTTGTAAGGCGAAAGTCCCCGGTCCTCTTCCTGTGTCTAGCAATCCTGGTTGAAGCCCTTGCTTCCTAAGCCGGACACCTAGTCCTGTCGCTTCCAATGAACACTCCAGTCGCTTAACCTGGGCACCTTGCCCGTACGTCACCTAGACGAGTTCTCCCGGTTCGACTCTCGGTTGGGCACCTAGCCCACTCGCCGGTCTGTCTTCAACTCCCCCAGTCCTCGGTCCCCAATAATAATCCTAGTAATACTTGTTGTACTACGTTCGCATTCTTCTAATAATCAACACGAACGTAACTGTTTAGTTTACGACAAACGTTTACAAAGTCGCCACATTCCATTATAACATAACCAAACATTCGGTGTTTACAGAGATTGCGACAGGCGCAAACGATAACGCCAGGCAAATGAAACCATCCTCATGGCATAGCTAGTAACAAGGGTAAACTACCCTGTTTACATGACATCTCGCACCCCCATAGAAGATTCGACCCGAATCTTGTACAAGATCTCCTCATATACATCACAAATACAGGAAGATTGACTGCCCTTCAGGATTAAGAGTTTCCTCCTTATATCAGTACCGGTTCTAGATAATCAACCTGTTCCTTCAGATTCCCCCTCATTATTCCTCTTGATGTGTCTCCATTATTCTTGCAAATTTTGATATCTTCTTCAAACTTGAAGTCTTCCTCCCGTTCTTCGTTCCCCTTCTTCCCGCAGTCAAGTCGAAACATCATCATACCATACCAGAGTCCCTATAGCTGAAAACCCTAATTTAGAGAAGAGAGAATAAAAAAAACAAGAAACTAAATTCAAAAACTCCACGTTCAAACCATACAAGTCATGAACTTACCTCCCAAGCATACAATCAGGATCTATTTCTTAAACGTTTTCGAAATACAGTAAAACTTCCTAGTCAAATCCAATTCCTGTAAATCGGATACTAAATCAATTTATTATTTAAGCTGTAAAATACTATATTAGTCTATACACAAGACAATGAAAATATAATTTCAAAACATAAAAAATAAACCAGTTCTTTAACTGCCTGTGTGTAAAACCAGAAATAAAACAATATATTTTAAGAATTACTGCCTTTCTTAATAAATGCATGTGGAACTCCTGTCAATTCCAAAATTTTAAATGTTCAAATTTAATTGCAGTGCTCCCTTCGACAGTGTAGACGTAACGCGATGGACAAATTCCCACGGCCCGTCAGTTTCAGCAGGCATGTACTGCCGTTTCCTCCATCACTCGTAACCATTCGAGAAAGCAAGGTCTCCGTCTGAAACATGAATGAAATCCAACAGCAGATTGTTCTTGTACCAATGTCCACTTGCGTTTTACAACTCGTCCGCCACGTGCTTTCTCACTATTACTAATCATAACAAGAAACAGTTGACGTAACACTTAGCGCACGTAACTAAGACTGAATGTGCAACCACAGCAAAATAACAAACAATAGCTATTATAAAATATTAATAGCTTTAACTCATATTAAAAAACAATTAACGTCAGCATCATTCTAGACAAAATCCACTGACAATACATTCACTGAACTGAATGAAATGAACATTTAACAACAACGAGAAAGCTTTCCATTATACAATTACAAAAAAAATTCATGAATTTTAAGTGAAGTTACCTTACAATTTAGTTTTAGTTGCAAAACAAAACAATCACTTGTCATCAATTTACTAAACAAATTCACTGTGAACAAAACTTATTGGATAGATAAAATAATATAACGCAATTGAACATTTACAATCATCAAGACAATTCCATCACTAAAACATTAAGTCAAATATTATATAATATTTTTAACCAAATTAACTTTATTACGTGAAAGAAAAACAAACAGTGAATTTTCGCACCTCTTCTACCACCTTTGTGTCGACTTTCAAATCAGATAGAACCCACGTTAGCACTTTGCTTACATAATAAAAAAAAATTAAAAAAATGTTGAACTTGTACCTCTGCTGCATTCATGAACTCAAACAATTAATTTATTGCCGACCCACTAAAAATCTCAAGGTTAATTTAAACGACTGTGCCTCACAAGGCTTAATGACCGACAATTAACAAGCTCAGCAGTATAAAGAAGCCTACTCCTGACACTGCGATATAACTATTCACGTCTGCTGTGGTAGCATCTAAGTATGTTCTAATTTTGTAGAGTGTATCAGATGAAGTAGCTCCATTAAAGGATTGTGTAAATAATTCACAAATAAAAGGTAATGAGTGGTTTAAATGAGAATTTAAGGCAACTTCAAAATGATAGGGATAGTAGTTACATCAAGGCCCAGTTAACGGGGGAATTTGAAGACTGGGAAAAGTATAAAATTAATAGAAATTTATTTTTATGTAATATGAGGGTTTGTAAGAGGAAATACTATGATGACAAAATTTACAAACAGAAAAATGATTCTAAATTAATGTGGAAGACATTAAAAGGCTTGATAAGCGAAAACAGTGGGGATGGTGAGATGAAGAGAAAGTTTTATTTGAAGATAATAACAGTTCAACTCATAGTGATACTGAAGCCGAATGTTTTAATCATTATTTTGTTGATAGTGTTGAAGAAATTGTTAATTCCATTGAAGATAGTAATGAGTCAATCAGATATGATTGATAGAAAATCTAACTAAAGACAATGAATTTAGTGAATTTAAACCAATTACGATAAAACAGTTGCGAAATATCATAATGAAACTTCAAAACAAAAAAGGAACCGATGAAGGCATTTCTGCACAAATTCTTAAGAAAACTTTTAGAGCAATGTGGGTATCAGTTGCTTAATACTATCAATATGTCACTAGAAGAAGGAGTTGTACCAGAAGAGTGGAAAATCACCACAATTGTACCCATACCAAAGGTATTAGGGACCAAAATTAGCAAATGAATTTAGACCAATAAATATGTTACCAATGTATGAAAAAGTTCTAGAAACAGCAGTTCACATTCAAATCAAAGATTATTTTGAAAATAATAGACTATTATTTGGAAATCAGTCTGGTTTTAGAGATCAGCATTCATGTGAAACTGCAATTCAACTTTTATTATCAAAATGGAAGAAATCTCTTGATCAAAATCACATTATTGCTGCAGTATTTGTAGATTTTAAAAGAGCATTTAAAAACTATTGACAGGGGTATACTTTTGACTAAATTGAAAGCTTATGGTTTAGCAGGTAACGTGATGGCATGGTTTAGTAGCTATTTAACAAAAGAAGACAAAAAACCAAATTTAGAAACTACGTATCGGAAGAACTGGTCAACGATTTTGGAGTACACCAAGGCTCTGTGTTAGGTCCTTTACTGTTTATCATATACATAAATGATTTGTATTTAAACATGGATTATGTATTTCTAAATGTTTTTGCAGATGGACACATTAGTATCATATTCAGGTCTGGATTATAAAGAAGTGTGTTATATTATTAATATTCAATTAATGCGAATGAGATGGAGTGGATCAAACTCAATAAATTAAAACTTAATTTAACAAAGACTAAATGTATGATACTGACATCATCAGGTAGTGTATTTAACAAAGTAATGAAGGATAATGATAATGAGGAAGGTTTTTGCATATTAATGGTGGAAAAAACTAGAAATTGTCAGTGAATTTAAATATCTTGGGGTTCTTATTGATATGCACTTAAAACTAACTAGTCATGTAAATTATATAGCTAAAAAAATTAAGAAAAAAATTGGATTTCTGTCAAGGGTTGGTTCTTTTGTCTCCCCTTGGGTTAGAACACTTATTTACAAGACAATCATAGCTCCTCATACAGAATTTTGTTGCACACTCCTGTGGGGTAGAAATGAGAGAGATTTGGATATATTACAAAAATTACAAAATAGAGGGATGAGAGTGATTTTGAGATGGAATCAATATAGCAGAATATCAGATATGCTGAATGTATTAAATTTCTTAACTGTCAGACAGAGAATTGCCTTAAACGTACTCTTATTCATATTTAAAATGATTAAAGGAAATATGCCCACTTATCTAAATTGCATGATAGAATACTCCTCTAGCAACCACAATCATAATACAAGAGGAAATAATACTAACATTATTGTGGACAGAAGTAAACAAATCAGCAACTCAAAAACATGTTTTTTATTCTGGTACAGACTATATAATAAATTAGATTTAGTGATTAAACAGGAACAACGTTTAGCAGTTTTTAAATTGGAATGTATTAAATTTTGTTAAAACTCTATTTATCTATGAGGAACAAAAAAAATTGTAATATTCTTGTATATATTTTGTAACTGTATTGAATTATCTTGTATGTATTTTGAAAATTTGTTTCAATTAGTTAGGCCTATTTAAAAAAAAAATGAAATTGTATTGAATTGTACTATTACTATTGAAATTGCATGTAAAAATAGCTTTAAGCTAAATAAAATACTGAATTGAATTGAATTGAATTGAATTGAATTGAATTGAATTGAATTGAATTGAATTGAATATAGACCTCACCTTCTGTCATCACATTGTATTTATAACAAAATTAGTACAACTACTATGCACTTACACATAGGACTGTGACACCACCCTTGGTTCCTCCACCCTTGAAACCAAGAGCGTAGGGTACTGCATTACAGCCACTCTCTTTGAACCCAATAGACCATGGTATATCAGTTTTACCACTTCCAGCACTAGGGCATGACACCCCCTTAGCGCCCCCCTTAAAGAATGCCGCATAGGACGTTTGGTGTCCTACCCCCACTCCACAATTGGGGCAAACAACCACATCGGGTCTCTTCCTTTCCTCAAAAGACTTAGCCACAGATGCAGTAGGCCCTACTACCCTTCTCAAGCGAAACCGCCAGGGCATCCTCTACGTCCTCATAAACAGAAGACAGTGAAATACTACCCTCTTCTATCTCCTCCTTGTTTTTAAAGGACAGACGCACAAAGCGCAGCTATCATCTGTTTATTTTCACTTCCTTTACACTACCACGCAACCCCTCCAACCATTTCAATCGTGTCAATAACTCATTCAAATTAGCAAAAGATTCAGTACCTAATTTCTCAGCCAATCCTGGTCGCAAGCCCTCAATCATCCATTTAAAAATTTTCTCACTGGACATAGTTACATCCCCCTTTATCACATAGCTTCCGACGTGCATAAACATAGGAGACAAACCGATTCACCCTCTCTCTGCTTTCTAGCAACCATCTCACCTGTCCAATACTGCACATCGCCCTGTCTGTACCCCCATTTCTTAATAAAATGCTCCTTTCCGCCGCCACTCAAGCGGCGCCGCCGCCTTCCTGGCCTCGGACTTCACTGGTGGTACCAGTCTAATTGAGCCCCTTTTGCAAGAAAAATGGCAGGCCTTTAACTCCGTTCACCCGAGCATCATATGACACCAACTCATACAAAATATCCACGATTCAGCATCATCGACTCCCTCTCGAAACTTATCGAGCAAACTCTGTGATGACTCCATACTATCCATACTATATAGAGACTAAGCCCTATTCGTAGTAGCCTATCACTATCTCAAAGAATCGGAATCGCTCACTTGACACAACACTCTATTAAGCATCTCTCTCTCTCTCGCAGCATTAAAAGTTAAAACACATCACTCAAAGTTGTTCGTCTATAGCTGAGCAAAGTACAACTAGACTGCAAAACTGTCAGCTCAGAGAAAAGATAAGGTATCCTGGCCTAGGCGACGATGCGCGCCACGCTGTCTACCGCTGTCTTGCGCTTGCGAACTCGTAAACAGATGTTATGTACTCTAAAAAAAAAAACATATCAAGCGGAGTTTCCTACATAAACACAAATACCCCAAAAACCTGTTTATTTTATTTAATTACCCAGTAAATAAATATCACCACATTCCTATCTGTCCAACCAGACTTTACCTTGACAGATTTAAGCTAATTACCTAGTAATTAATAATCACCACCCCTAAAAACAACCCCAAAACAGAGCGGCGCCTCCACCATATCAAGTTTAGCGGATGTCACCCCTTAAGCATGGATGTTAATGCCGGAGTAGATGTTATTGTGGGGCGTAGTTCTCCAGGGGACAACCGATTATACTTGTGGCCGGGATCGTCTCTAATTTAGAGTCTGGAATGAGGAGTTCTTAGGGCAGTGGTGACCGTGTAATAAGAGTCATAAATCAACTAAAGAAGGGTGCACTGTATTAGCAAAAGACATAAACAATAATAATAATGCCTACTCTCGCCTGGTATCGGTGAGCTCATGCACTGTAAATCGGCTGAACGTGGGTTCGTATCCCTTAGCATTACTGACGTTCTATTTTTAAGAGAACTTAGCTTATTCTTTCCCCTTATGACTTTTGGTAGAGATGGTGTCGACCCTCGGCCACGGACCCCTCAGCAGCTGGTGATGTTTGGCTCTTCGTTCTTCACCTCTTGTAAGGCGAAAGTCCCCGGTCCTCTTCCTGTGTCTAGCAATCCTGGTTGAAGCCCTTGCTTCCTAAGCCGGACACCTAGTCCTGTCGCTTCCAGTGAACACTCCAGTCGGTTAACCTGGGCACCTTGCCCCTACGTCACCTAGACGAGTTCTCCCGGTTCGACTCTCGGTTTTGGGGACTAGCCCACTGCCGGTCTGTCTTCAACTCCCCCAGTCCTCGGTCCCCAATAATAATCCTAGTAATACTTGTTGTACTACGTTCGCATTCTTCTAATAATCAACACGAACGTAACTGTTTAGTTTACGACAAACGTTTACGACAAACGTTTACAAAGTCGCCACATTCCATTTTAACATAACCAAACATTTGGTGTTTACAGAGATTGCGACAGGCGCAAACCATAACACCAGGCAAATGAAACCATCCTCATGGCATAGCTAGTAACAAGGGTAAACTACCCTGTTTACATGACAATATAGGCCTATCTTACTAACAGGTAATAAGTTATGACTTGGATTGATATGAGAATAGCAGCCTAAATGTAGATAAATGGATTTGGAGAAACAAACAAACCAACATAGTGGATTATTACAAAAGTAAATTAAATTGATGTTTACAGTAGGCTACATTAGGAATGGAATATGTAAAATACTATGGGTACAGTATAGAGTACCATATGTATAAAAATTATAAAATACCATTGGTACAAGTTGCTGGTTACGGGTTTATAAATTCATTTAAGGTATAAAAACAGGTTTCTTTCAGCCACGCATTAAGTTTTGTTTTATAAATACTCGATGTCTGGGCATTTTTTATATCCAATGGTAGTTTATTATAGATAGTGAGACAAAGATAGGTGGGACTAGTGGAGAAAGCGTGATGTTTTGTGAGTAGGGAGATGTATATCAGAGTGTGAACGAGTGGGATACGAGTGTGTTGCAGAGTTTCGTGGAAAAAGATTTGGGTTGTTGCGTGCAAATAGTGCACATGATTGTATAAGACAGTTGGTAAGAGTGAGTATTTTAATGCTAGGAAAATTATCTCTGCAAGATGTTTGCCAGGAGGCACCCGCCATAACCCGGATGGCTCGTTTTGAAGGCGGAATAGTCTACTGGCATGTGGTGATGCACCCCAAAAGATCAATGCATATGAGATGTGTGAATGGATGTGAGCAAAATAAATTAAACGGAGTGTTTGTGGGCTTATGATTGGTTTCATTCTACGTAAAAGGTAACTGTAATATTCCAGGTCTATGCAGTATTTAAACTAGCCTATAGGGACTTACCAAAGGACTTCACTTGCATTCAGAGATGTACGTTTATTCACAGTCACAGTAGGCTTACATTCTGTTACATGATGATTACACAATGGCTGGGCATAGCCTAGCCTATGTCAATACTACAATCCCTTCTTCTTTATAATTTAAGATTTTAACCTAGGGTTCTTTTATGAAAATGTTTGCCTTCTAAGATTAATTTGAAATGATTAATAGAAACAATAAGTACAAACAGTGTAAGATCAATTACTTTACGCATTTAACTTAATACGGTAATATACTACCTTTACGTATGATAAGCAACGTAATTAACGTAATGAATTGTAATAACTAATTTTAGGAATAACTATAATATTCTAAAGAAATGAGAACAATCTCTATGTCATACTTCATAATGCAATCAGGTTTGGTATCGTGAAGGTAACCTGATTTCCCGTTGAGGTCTTGCGAATGTCTGCGTGACCTGTTGCTCAGGTGGTTCTGGTACCTGTAGTGGTGTGGACACCGGAAGCTGGTGGCAAGTTGATGATGTTCCGGCACCCCCAGGATCACAATGGATTAGACCTTCCTTCTCTCCAGGTGGTTTGTTGTTGCCATCAGTACCGGTATACCTGTTTGGCTGAAGAGTGGTACGGGGATTGGATATGAATTTTTTAAAGAAGGGACGAGTTGCGGGTATATTGGACATTATCGGGGGTTTGGATTGTTATGCTGTTACCATTCTTTTCTACTACTCGGTTACTAATAGGATGGAAAGGTGTTGTTAGTTTGTTAGCCTTTGGTTGTTTAGTCAACACCAAATCGCCTTCAGCTATCTCACTGTCTCTAGCATTGCGTGCTTTGTCAGCATATACTTTTCCCTTCCATTTTCTTTCCGTATCTCGGTCCCGAACTTCTCCATCTTCTTCTTTTGCAGTAAAGCATGACGGTAACTTGTCTCTTATTTTGGGCGTTTAAACATCAATTCCGCAGGGCTTACTCCTGTTGTCGAATGTGCAGTGCTGCGATACAAGGCAAGGTAGGTCAGAAGTTCTTCTTTCCAATTGGTGCCTGTTGCTTGAGCAATCTTGAGACGTTTCAGTATGGAGCGGTTTTGTCGCTCAACTTCACCGTTGGCTTGGGGCCATAGCGGTGTGGTGTATCGTATTTGTATGTTGTTCACTTCACAGAAGTTTCGAAATTCTTCACTATCGAATTGAGGTCCGTTGTCGGATCTGATTGTAGCTGGAAGCCCATATCGTGCGAATATTGTTTTCAGTTTTTCGATTGTCTGATGTGACGTAACAGATTTCATAATATCAACCTCGTAGTACCTGCTGTAATAATCGACAGTTACAAGCAAGTAGTGTCCCGAAGGTAATGGACCCAGAAGATCTACACAAATATCCTGCCAAGATTGAGTTGGAAACTCTGTTCTTCGGATTGGTTCAGGTGGATCTTGTGATGCAACCAGTTGGCATCCATAACATGATTTTACATGGTTTTCACAATCTCGATCGATACCTGGCCACCATACTTTTGATCTAATGCGTTGTTTCATGCTGGTCATCCCCGGGTGTCCCTCGTGGGCTAACTCCAATGTGCGTTCTCTCAGGGCTGTTGGAATTACTAAACGAGATCCCCGAAGAATAGTATTTCCCACTTGACTCAGCTCTGTTTTGAATGCATGGTAAGGTTTAGTTGATTCCTCCCATGACCCATTTGCCAAACTTTTAGACACAGCTTGAAGTTCGCTATCTCCTTCAAATTCCTGTTCAATGTCGTTAACAGATAAGGCAACGGGCGTAACACTTTGTACAAGAACATTGAGACAACATTCTCCTGTTTCATCAAACGTTTGTTGTTTGCTGAAAGGAGCTGACAGTCTTGAAAGTGGATCGGCAATGTTAGATTTGGCCTGGACGGTATACAACTACGTAGTTGTATGATTGTAGACGAAGCACCCAGCGTTCTACTCGAGCACATGGCTTCGATTTTGGTGCAAAGATAAATTCGAGCGGCCTGTGATCTGTAACAAGCTCAAATTCTTTTCCGAATAGATACTGGTGGAAATGTTCGCATGACCACACTAGAGCCAATGCTTTTTTCTGTTTGGGAGTAGCGTGATTCAACATCTGTTAAACTCTTGCTGGCGTAGCTTATAATCCGTGGACCATCCTGTCCTGATTGGATGAGAACGGCTCCAAGTCCGACAGGACTAGCATCTGCAACAATTTGAGTTTTTGCCTCAGGATCATAGTATCCTAACAAGCATGGTTCTGTTAGATGCTTTTTCAGTTGCAGAAAAGCATTTGCTTGATCAGTGCCCCAAACAAACTGAACGTTTGTTTCATAAGCCTTCTCAATGGTTCCGTGATGGTGGATAGATGTGGAATGAACCTTCCTACGAAGTTCACCAAACCTAAGAAACTCCTCACCTCTTCACTTGTTCTCGGCTCGCGGCAATTGTTAACTGCTTCAATCTTGCTCGTCGTAGCCTCAATACCTCTATCAGATAGACGGTGGCCCATGAAGGTGATGGAACTCACACCATACTGACATTTTGCCTCATTTAGAGTGATTTCTCTTGACTCTAAAATCTTTAGGACTTTGGCAAGTCGCCGGTCGTGCTCCAACCTTGTTTTTTCCATGAACTACAATATCATCGATGAAGATAAGGACACCCTCGCAACCTTGAAGCAACTGTTCCATAATGTTCTGAAACATTTCAGGAGCGCAGTTCACCCCGAACATAAGTCTCTTGTACCTGTAAAGGCCTCTATTTGTGAGAAATGTTGTAATCTCACGAGACTCCGGACAAAGTTCGATGTGATGGAACGCGTTTTTGATATCTAGCTTGCTAAAAACCGTACTTTGGTTAAGTTCTGGAAGCAGATCATCAAAAGTCGGAATGTGGTGTCTTTCTCTTTCTATTGCAGCATTTGCCTGCCTCATGTCTACACATATGCGTATATCTCCATCATCCTTGGGTACAACGACTAACTGCGATGACCATTTCGACGGTCCTACAACCTTTTCTATGATATCCATCTCCTCAAGTTCATCAAGTTTCTTCATTAACCTCTTCTGGAGTGGCACAGGAATCCTCCTCAGGGGTTGTGAGACAGGTTTCACATCGTGCTTGATAGGCAACTGCAGTTGAAACCCCTTCAGCTTCCCCATTTTCTTTGTAGAACCTAGGCCTACATCGACCTTATTAACTAAGTTCAATCCAATTTTTAGAATACCAAGTTTTTCTGATGTCTCCTTTCCAAGAAGCGGTTGGCCTATCCCCTCAATCACATAGAACATTGCATTTTCTATGCGGTCGGGACTAACCTGAATCTCGGCTGAGAATTTACCAAGGACTGGCAGTGGTGTACGAGTGCCATAAGGGTACAACAACTTTTTTGACAGAGAAGACTTACACTTAATGTTATTCTCTTTTAAACGTTGCCACGTTTGTCCGTCTATAACATTGCAGGTCGCCGGTCGGTGCAGGTCGGTTGCAGGAGTCTATGATCACATTTAAGGCTACGCCACCTATCGTAACGTGTAATAATTCAACTTTGGAATTATTTAGTCCCGCCACTAACCTAAATGCATGTGAATCTGTGTCACTTTCGGATTCAGGGTCATCTACTTGATGACTCTGTTTAGGCTTCTTTTTATTCTAGGCCTAGGCCTAGAATGCTTAGGTGTGCGTGTGTCATGGTCCTCCCGTTTATCCTTGGATTTACAACATGAGGTAAAGTGCCCCTTTTTACCGCAGGTGTGACACTGCTGGTCAACAGCTGGACATGCTGGATCTCCCTTGAAATGACCTTTGAAACCACATGAGAAACATTTTGCTTTTTGTTTCCATGTTGGTCGCCCCTGGATTTGCATTCCTCTCACCTCCTCAGTGAGACCTGCTAGGCCTACCTTCTGCAAATCCTGTTCCTTGATATTAGCGTCCTCCCACGACCGAGAGGTATCTAATACCGACTGTAACGTCATACTAGGCCCTATTTCTATCAACTTCCGTTTTAGTGCCTTGGAGAAAACTTTGTCTAAAATTTGATCCCTTAGGTGTTCATCTATTTTATCCTCGAAATCGCATACCAACGCTTGACGTCTCAAACGTGATTCGTATTTATCTACAGTTTCATTTTCGGCTTGGGCTAAAGCACGAAACTTAATACGTTCATAAGGAACATTAGTCCTGGGCGTGAATTTCGAGGTTAGGGCGTCTACTGCCGTTCTATACTCGTCCGTTCCCGTTCCCGTGGGCAACGTCAATGAATGAAAACACATCCTGCACATCCATGCCAGCCTTATGCAAGAGCATGGCCTTCTTCCTCCTAGGCACAGAGATGTTCTGGCTCTCTACATAATATTCAAATGCACGTAGCCAGCGTGCCCATCTCTGTCCTAGGGAAGTCTGCTCACCATCACAATTAAATGCCTTTATATTGTTATCATCCATGATTTAACAATTGAATGATGATAATAATTTCATCCAAGTCGCCAATGTAATATTCCTGGCCTATGCAGTATTTAAACTAGCCTATAGGGACTTACCAAAGGACTTCACTTGCATTCAGAGATGTACGTTACTACAGTAACAACCGCTTCTTATTTTACCACAGACGTTATCAATGTGGATACCCCAGTCTAGAGATTCAGTAATTGTCAATCCTAAAAATTGTACATAACGTGAGCGGGCAATGGTTTTTGAATTAAGACGAATGAGTGGACTAGAGGAGGGGATTGAAAGGCAACTGTGGAAATTTAAATATACAGTTTTCCGCTGTTGAACATTTAGAAGATTTTGTTCACAAAATGTTGACATATTGGCTACTTGTTTGTTTGATTGTTGAGTTATTGATTGTTATATTTCCTAATAAAAATATTGATCTTTGGTTGGTTATCGCTCACTCGTCCATTGCGTCGAGACCTACAAGGTTAGCTTCGACGCTTTTGTTTATTGTCTCCTTCTAAAAATCAGCTATGTGACTGAGTGGGTAGTCTCTTATGGCAGATTTTTTATTTATTTATCGTAGGCCTTACTAGGCTGAAAAAAGAAGAATTGAAGCTTCGCGATTACTAATAACATAGAATCACTGTATGAGCCACTTTTATCCAAGGTTAACTTGGCTGAAGAAAACGGGTATTTTTTCTGATTGCGATAACAATTCACATATTACTCACTGTCTAAAAACTTTTAACGTAGGCCTACCTAGGCTGAAGAAAGAAGAAAGAGAAGAATCGCGACAACAAATCACATACAATTACTGTATGAAAAACTTTTATCGTTGGCCTTCCTTGGCTGAAGAAAACGGGTATTTTTCTTGAAGCAAATACGAATTTGAAGTTGTTCTGAATCAGCCTGGTTGATTCTGGCGTTGATCCAAGGATGTTCGCTCTGTCCATACAATCCTCATCATCCTAAAAAATATCGATCTTTGGTTGGCTATCGCTCACTCGTCCATTGCGTCGAGGCCTACAAGGTTGGCTTGGACGTTTTGGTTTATTGTCTTCTGCTTAAAAGCATTTATGTGACTCGGTGGGTAGACTCTAAATGCGTATTTTTTTATTTATTTATCGTAGGCCTTACTAGGCTGAAAAAAGAAGAAGAGAAGAATTGCGATAACTAATTACATAGAATCAATGTATGAGTCACTTTTATCCAAGGCCAAACTTGGCTGAAGAAAACGGGAATTTTTCCCGATTGCTATAACAAATCACATATAACTCACTGTAAAAAAAACTTTTATCGTAGGCCTATCTAGGCTGAAGAAAGAAGAAATAGAAGAAACGCGACAACAAATCACATACATTTACTGTATAAAACACTTATATCGTTGGCCTAACTTGGCTAAAGAAAACGGGTCTTTTTCTTGAACGCAAGACTACCCCTACCACAATTATTACAAATTTAAAGTTGTTCTGATTCAGCCTTGTTGATTCTGGCGTTAATCCACGGATGTTTGCTCTGTCCATACCATTGATTGTTATATTTCCTAATAAAAATATTGATCTTTGGTTGGTTATCGCTCACTCGTATTGCGTCGGGGCCTCAGGGTTGGCTTTGACGCTTTTATTAAAAATTGCTGTGACTGAGTGGGTAGTCTCTTATAGCAGATTTCATTATTTATTTTTCGTAGGCCTTACTAGGCTGGAGAAAGAAGAAGAGTAGAATCGCGTATGGATCAATCTTGCTTGTGATTAAAATCAAAATTAGTTGTGCAAAATTATGCAAAAAGAGTGCAAAAATATGGCATGGAATTACAAGAAAATCCATTTTGGTCAATCTAACCAAAGTAACGCTGAGATAACTTTTTGTATTGCATGTGCAAAAATAGAAAGTTATAACATGTAATTTGTTATTGGATGAGCGAAGCGAAGACTTCAATTTCAGTGACCCCCAAAAAATTTAGCTCGGGTGTTTTTTTTTTTGTTTTTTTTTTTTTTTGTTTTTTTTGTTTTTTTGTTTTTTTGTCTGTTTGTTAACTCTCTACCAGGCAAACGGCATATCCGATCTTGATGAAAATTTGACAGGACCTTTGAAATCTCTGAACTTAGAGGTGTATTGTTTTTGGGTACAATCGAAGAAATATTTCTCATGAATATCGTACTTTTACGATTTTTTTCGATTTTTAGTGCGATATTTTCGTGCCATTTGGGCCAATTCTGACCAAACTGGTGGGGCTACAACGTTCATATTATACATGGACATTTAGGTTATGGTGATGTAGTACCTTTTAAAAGAAAAAGTTTAAATAGTTAGCCAGAATCTATAGAAATAAAGCTTTTAATATAAGTTTTTTACGGTAAATAATACCAATTGACAGGTAACAAAAGAAACTTGACAACAATCAGCTACAATGCGTAGGCAGCAAAACAAAGAACTTGCAAAAGTAAAGATATCCCATGCAAACTAAAAAATTTAAAAAGCTCATCCATCAACGCGGCGGGACTTTAGCGTTTTCCTAGTTTTACAAAAACCATTAACTTGGCTCAGCCAAAACGATGTTGCTGTAACCTTTTTGTGTTGCTTGTGCAAAAATCGAAATTGGTTGTGCAAAATTGTGCAAAAAGTGTTGTAAAATTGTGCAAAAAGTGTGCAAAAATATGGTTTATGTTTGCACATGAAATTCGTTATTTTGAAAACCATTAACTTGGCTCTGCCAAATGAAGTTGTCGTAACTTTTTGTGTTGCTTGTGCAAAAATCGAAATTGGTTGTTCAAAATTGTGCAAAAAGTGTGCAAAAATATGGTATAAGCTTGCACATGAAATTCGTTATTTAAAAACCATTTAGACCATTAGGTGCTCAGGAAGCGACCCTCCCCCCCCCCCTCGAACTAATTTTCACTATAGCAGTTTTTGTTCAGAAAAAAATCACGATTAATAATTTACCTGTTTGCCACTTGGCGTTTGACCTCCAGGGGTGTCCAAAGTCGAAAGTTGCGATACTTTGACATGCTATAACGGCCAAAGTTTTTGATAAAATTCAAAAATTCTCTCTAATTATCATTTAACACTCTATTTTAGATTTTTTAAAACAAAAGCGATTTCATTTTTTGTAAAGGGGTGCCCAAAATTACCAATAATCGATTTTTCTGTTTTATACACTTTAACATTAAAGATTGGACATATAATCCGCATAAAAGCTTTATTTTATACATAAAATGAAAGAACCACTAAATTTAAAAAATAAATTATGCAAAAACAATTCAAGGGCTGTCCAAAATGCTGGGTTTTATATTATTGCTAATATACAACATTTTTTAAAGTGCTAAAAATGTGTTCATGTTACTAAAATCAGTAAACCTGTCTAAGAATACGTATTGTATGTGGGCCTAGCAAAGAATTATACTTTTTATCAGGGTTGTCCAAAATTTTGAATTCAAATTACAGAAATTTGAGAGAAATAACAATAAAAATAGGGCAAAATCAATGTATTAGTTGGCCCAGTCATCACCGAATTTATATTCTAACCTAAACCATATAATAATGTGCTGTTTTGATACAGGGTTGTCCAAATAGTGTGTTGTGTTCTTGTAAAGAATTGTTTGAATAAGGTCAAACTCGATCATAATATACCGTCAGGTGCAAAGGAAGCGACCCTCCGGGGCCCCCCGAACTAATTTTCACTATAGCAGTTTTGTTCAGAAAAAAATCACGATTAATAATCCACCTATTTGCCATTTGGCAGCTGGGGCGTTTGACCTGCAGGGGTATTCAAAGTCGCTTAATGTTGTTTTTAATATTGCCGTAGTTCTCTTCGCTCTTGTAAAATTTTCAAATATCTTTCAAAATACAATCACTAATATTATTCCTACATTTCTTCCCTGCCCCGAACCTGTTTCTACAAAAAATTGTTTTCTCATGTGAGAAAACACACAGCCAAAAGTATAAAAGAATGGAATGTATTGAATCTTTATTTAAAGAATCAATGTGAATGTACTTCTGTCACAAATAATCAAACTAATGGTCCTTCAGAAGTGCTTATACCGACTATATTGAATTACACATGTACATACAGACATACATACAGATATGTAGTTATATCGGACTCACTGTATAGTAATAATAATTATACACCCAATGTTTGTGATATTCAACTAATCTTTAATTTAGAATAGCTAATGTCTTTCTCATCTCATCAACATACATCAAAACATAATACACCCTACAGACTTGGCAGGATATTAGTATCACCCTTCACAGCTACTTGTGATGACCAAAGATAACCCAAGGAGTTTGTGATGAAGGTGAAGCCATAAATACTGATTAGAGCTGCACGTACGCCTATAGCTAGATGCTATTATCTTAATTTTTACTGTTTGTATTTTGTTGTACAAATTTGAAAGAAATAAGTTTTAGGTATGGAGAAAGTTTTTCCATTGGCCGAGTTGTGATACTAATCAGCTATAGACAATGCACAATAGGGCTTATAGGCAGCATATACAAAAGTCATAGCCAAGCTGTGTGCATTATCTGGAACAAAAATGACTAGGTGAAACTGTATTCGTATCTACAATGGGGTATATGCAAGAAGTTCAAAAATGCTAATTAATGGGTGTTTCCTGATGTTCTTTTAATTCTAAACACAATAAAATTGGTTAGAACGTTTGAAAAAAATGTATTCTATAAGAAAACTGTGTTTGAAAATGCGTAATTTTCAAATGCCGCCGTGGCAACCGATAACGCGCTCTGATTGGTCGTGACGTCACCCGCCATGTAAGAGGCAGTGGACTTGCTTGGTTGACGCGCAAATCCAATATGCAGGCCTACCTGACAGAATGGATTTAAGGAAGGCAGAGGCTAATAATATTAATTAACCAGAAATCTCTGATTCTAATAGGTGAATGAGTAATTAACCATACTTCACTGCCATTCGATGATATCGTGCAAATCTACTAATATTAACTTTCGCGCAAAAACCTCCGTGCGCGAAACCACCGTAAGAACAGCTATCTGTATCTAGGCCTAGGATTTTCAAGTATAGGTTTGGCTATTCGACGCCTAGAAGGGCAATATATACAAGAAAATATATTCATGTAATTTATACAGTAAGACACAATGAGTAATTTATCACAATACAATGCCACCACTAATTAATAACGAATATAACGTACTAAAAAATACGATTTCCCGTGCATAACCCCCGAGATTGTAGGCCTAATAGGCCGGGCATATAGCTCGGCCTACAATTAATAGTTGATTTTGCACGTAATTTATACAGTGAGACACATGAGTAATTTATCATAATACAATGTAACCACTAATTATTAACGAATATAACGTACCAAAAAATGCGTTTTCCCGTGCATAACCCCCGACATTGTACGCCTATAGGCCGGGCATATAGCTCGGCCTACAATAAAAAGTTAATTTTGCACTTTTATAGATTAGAAAATGATTTTAAAAGCTCACGGACATTAATAATTAGCATAATAAATAAATAAATAAATTTTATTTAGAGTCTATCCACTCAGTTATATAACTGATTTTCAGTGGAGGACTTTAAATCAAAGCGACCAAGCCAACCCTGTAGGCCCCGACGCAATCGACGAGTGAGCGATAACCAACCAAAGATCGATATTTTTAATAGGAAATATAGCAATCAGTGGTATAGACAGTGCGAACACCCGCGAATCAACGCCAGAATCAACAAGGCCGATTCAGAACAACTCTGAATTTACTATGTGCTTCGTTGCTAGGACGGCTCCAAAGTCACCGTTTACAAACTCCTAAGACACGAACTGATGGACTTAAGTCCAAATCAGAAGTAAAAAAACTTCTGACTTTAGCGGGAATCGAACCCTGAATCTTCTGCCTTGGAAGCAGATACGCTAACAACAAGACCTACGAGCCACACAAGACCAACGAGCCAACCACAACCCATGTTTATTTACCACCGTGAGGTTAGCGATCAGGATTTTCACTTTTAAGTAGGATGGCTATTCGACGCCAAGAAGGGTAATGCATACAAGAAGAATACATATTTTTGTTGGATGAGCGTAGCGAGCGTAGCGAGCGAAGCGAAGATTCCATTCTACTACACTGGAGAAAAAAATCCGGAATGTTTTTTTTTTTCTTTTTTTTCTTTTTGTATTTTTGTCTGTTTGTCCACACGATTCCGGCTAAACCGATACTCCGATTGCGATGAAATTTATGGAGGCATTCGAAATCTCTGAACTTAGAACTGCCACGTTTTTGAGCGCAATCGGAAAAATTTTTCTCATGAAAATCGCAATTTTACGATTTTTTTCGATTTTTAAAAAATTTCTTCGACTTATAACACCTACATGCTTTATCCGATTTTAATGATTTTTGCACAGAACCTTTATTTTCTGAATTAAGATATTCTTGTGAAATTTGAGCGCAATTGAAAAAATATTTATCATAAAAATCGAAATTTTACGGTTTTTTTCTTTCTTTAAACAATTCTTTGACTTATAACACCTACTTGCTTTATCCGATTGAAATGATTTTTTCGCAGAACCTTAATTTTATGAATTAATATATTATTGTTAAATTTGAGCGCCATCGAGAAATTATTTCTTATAAAAATTTCAATTTTACGATTTTTTTAAAACAATTACGATTAATTTAAAAAATTAAAAAAATAAAGTTAATTTTTTATTTTATTTTATTTAATTAAAAAAAAATCAATTTAATAATGATTTTTCCACAGAACAACAGAAAATTCGCATAACACATGGCGTTTCAATGCACCAATTACGCTCATCCAACAACGCGGCGGGACTTAAGCGTTTTCCTAGTAACTTATACAGTAAGATAAATTAGTAACTTATCATAATACAATGCCACCTCTAATTAAAACGAATATATTGTGTAAAAAAAAAATTCCCCATGCGAAACCCCCGAGATTATTGACATATAGGCCGGGCATATAGCTCGGCCTACGATCTAAAAGTTCGTACTGGCAACCACAACATTCCCTATTATCATTACTATGTTACAATGTCAATTTACGCCTCAAATCTTTGGGAACACTTAAATACAGCTTATTTAGCGTAGCTATACAAGTGCTAGTGCATAAAGGAACAACACAATATTTATAATTCGATATTCACTGATGATTGCCGCGAAAGCAAGGCCCCTGCGCGTGTTATCCCAATGCGTCCGCTGGTAGCCTACATGGCCGATGACGTCACGAAAATGGCGCGCGACCAGGTGCGTTTTAAAACACTAATTTGACCAAGAAAACTAAAAACAATATTACGGCCAAACTAATAAATGTAGAGATCTAATTTTTTGCTGTTCTATAGAGTGTTAGTGGCTATCGAAAAAAATACACTTACAGAATTTGTGCAAATAGCCTGCACCGCTAGTGCGTTTTGTATATCTAAATTATGGCAATGAGGGGACTTTCTTCTCGGTGATTAATCAAGATGTTCAATCTTGTTCGTTATTACGCGAATTGTATTGGCATTTCCTAATGATAATGATGCATATCAGCGACCATAAGTAAATCAAGGTGACTAGTTGTATTGACTACACCCATCCCTTGATTTACTTCTGTTCGAGGGTGTACGTGATCAAGAGGATAAGAACGAGCTATTTACTTTTAATATAAACCATTGCAAACTCTCCGAATATGGTTCTTTCTGCCGTATAGTAGGCCAACAGACTTTCTGCATCCCATCTATTTTGACTAGTTTCCCTGTGCATACTATAAACAGGGTTGAATGTGAAATAAATGTATATAATATTAAATCAATTTATGCGTCCCTATGAGCTTTAAAAGTATACTCAAATGTACATCTGGAAAGAAAGCCATAAGCTGAATATTCTTACTGGAGATTTTGGACAACCTTGTGAATAATAACAGATAATAGTAAAATAAATGAAATTATAGAAAAAGATTTTCGCCGTGCAACGGCGTGTATGCGGTTTGGAGTTCAAACATTTAAATAAGTATGGATAATTATTGTTGATAAACTTGCAACACACGAAATATTCAATATTTAGTATAATTGTAACTTCCTGCACGATACTCCTAAAATATAGACGTCCCAGTTACCAAATGACAAAATTAATATGCATTCGTGGAAAAAGCATTTAGTTTCAGTTTCAGCTATAAGACCATAGCCCTTTTTTTAGTACGAGGGGATGATTTACATACATATGTAAGAAGGCTGTTTTATGTTGCATAACATCATATATCTTTTTGGACAACCCTGTATAAACAAATCCGTAATTGTTGTTTTAGGGTTGTACATCGTGCACAATGTTAGGTTGTGCAAACAAATTATGAAATGCAGATAAACTTTACCTAGGAAAAATATATAAACATATGTTTGCATATGAGACATTGGACACCCCTATCGTCTAAATGCCCCAGATGTTAACCGACATACATGCATGCATGAGAAGAACATAGTTTCAGGTGTGAGAAAACACACACTGTTATAAGTTCGAGGGGGTTATTAGTCCGGGGTATATACGCAAATTTGAGGCTGAACCTAGGACAAATTGCAGCAGAAGCGAATTTGGTATCATTGGATTCAGAAAACAAAACTAAATAACCCATAAAGAAACCCCTAAAATCCCCATAGGGTGGCTGGGTCTAATCATCCCCTAAATGAAAATGTAATAAAATTGAATTTTAAAAAATGCATTTTTGAAACCTAGTATCCATGGTATGTAATCAAAGCTTTTTTAAGGGTCTTTCGAATAAAAAATATTTCAATTGTTTAAAATTAATTTTGTGGCCAGCAGAGGTCAATGAAGGTCAAATTTTGTATTTTTTCAATATAATTTGGTAAACGTTTTTCTATTGGCACAATAATGTTTGATGATTGTCTCATTGTTGTAAATAATTAGTAAATAGACCACACTTGATATTGTATAAGTCAATTATGTCAGAAAAAGGTTATTATTACAATCTGTAGGGTCATGAACCTACGAGTCTGTAGTCAAAAATATGTTTACTTACGTTTAGGCGCACTCAAATCATGTGACGTAATAATGTAATTCGCCGATAGAGGTTTCGCACATACTACACATCGAGACTATATTTTGGGACGTACCTGGATCAAAACCCTTACTTTTAAATCCTTACTGAAGATTTAATTCATGGATTTTCTTTTATATATTTAGTAAAATCTCAGATAAAGCCCCATAATATAGCCCTTGGATATGTTATTTCCACCAAATTTCCACCCCATAAGTAGTAGGCATTGAGGTTGTCTACGGGAAGATTTTATTTCGCAAAACCTATTACCTAGGTGCCCGCTATAAGGTACTATACACTCAGGTACCTCGTAAAAAAAACACGTTTTTTGAGTTTTCAGGGTGTTTCCCAGCCGCCATGAAACGTGAAATGAACTTTGAATACGTCATAATCAGAGCTATTTAGGTACCTAACAACCCACGGTAATTTTCGTTGGGATGCGATCATTCCTTCTGAGTTAAAAATGGGATGAAACATTACCAAAATCGCTTTTTTAACTCCTCTGCCAGGTGCCTAATTCAGACGAGTTTTTTTTTCATGGGAGATCACACACTTTCTAAGTAACAATAGCACAGAGTCACGAAAAATAGTAGAATTAAAATAAACCAGATTTGTCTATATCTCGATGTGACAGAATTGCGTCGGTTACAAGGTCACTGCATGTTACGAAACGAAATGAACGTCTAGCTGGTGTCCGCTTGACACTGGTAATTTACGACTCGGTGGCTGTCATCGGCCTACAGTTGTGCAATGTTGCACAAAAATAATAGCGGTATGCGATTGATGCGTAATTATATTTGATAAATCTTCAAATATAAGTAGTATAATAGGCAGATAACTTATCCAGATAAAATGAGGAAATACGATTTTAATTTCGTTTATATTTTTGGAACACAGATTGATTTTTTAAATTCTTTTCGGCATAACTCGTTAATTCATGTTTCCTTCCAGAAGAGTTAGAGTTAGAGAGAGTTAGAGAACAGTTAAAATATTAACTTTTCATAACATCGTGGGTGCAAGTGAACCAAAGGCGAATTCACATCAGAGCGATTTGCTTTTGCTTGATGTCCAGATATTATTTATAGTTGGCGAATATGACGCTGTTAAGATGGTAGTCTTATCATAGACATAAATTTAAAAAGGTGCCTCCACCGGGGATTGAACCCCGAACCTCTGTTGTCTGGGCAGATGCTCTCACCCCTTTTTATTATTAATTTTCTTAACATAAAATAAAAATAGTCTTGTGTCGAGGTTCAATCCTCGGTGGTAGCACTGTTTTAATACCATTATAATATATACAATGTTTATTGAATTTGCCAAATAAAGTCGAATAAAATATTGTATTCAGATTATGTTTATTATCATCCAGGAAAGTGGTTTTCCGCGTGATTCACCCCATTTTTTCTCCTATTAGAGATGTTTATGTTAGTAACCACACAAATGGACTTGTTGCCATAAACCCTCCTCCCTCGCCCCCCCCCCCCCACTTCCACCTCAACTTCATATTAGTACATCATACGCTCAATGGGCGATACACTAAAAATTATCTTACTTCAATTCACGTGCAGTAAAACTTGAAAGACTCAGAGATGCATAAATGTAATAACGCGCCGTGGCTGGATGTATTAATAATTGTTTCATTCTTTTGTGTTGTGAAATAATAAACAAAATTGTCCCGACTGGGGATCGAATCCAAAACATACTGGTCCCTGTACATATAATAAATTGATATTTGGGATGCTCCGGTGTCGAACAGTTGTCTGTAAGAGTGCAATAAACATTCACGCCAAGCATAGCATTCTATAGCGCAGATCTATGCATAATGATTCAAATGGTGTCCTGCAGTAGTTCACGAGCAAAGTCATGCAGCCAATCAGAACAAGTTATTAACAAAATAACATGACCTGTCACTCAAAGTGGTGAAAAAGCTTCGTATCGCTAGGTTGCGCCACTTGCTGGAGTCAAAAAAGCCTAAAATAGCGCCGAAACATGCTTTCGTACTTCCATTGTACAGCGGACACCCCTTGTCCAAAAATTCTCAGATTTTTAGGATTGCTAGTTGAAGGTGTATATTTACTCGTGTGTTGTGTACATTTTCCAAAAAGTGCTTGGTAACGCCTTAAAAATCGCAAAAAAAAGGGTAAATGTTAAAATATTCCCCAAAAGTTAACCAATTTTATTTAAAAAACAAGGACAATTTTGGAAAAAGTACACAACACACGTTCATTGGACGTCTTTACTGAGTAGAATAAAAAAAAAATTATGCCGATATCTCAATTCTGTCGTTAGTTACGATGGAAGTACGGAACCACTGCAACACACCGAAATAATACAGGGATAATAATACAGGGATCAAGAGAACGAACTACATTGCCAGCATATGGACTCATGCGACAAATCAACACCCACCACCTTTCTCTCCAGAAGATAACGGCTGGTTGTTAGATGATGATACAAACCAAGATGGTTCCTTGGTGATCAGACTCCGTCGTCTTTTGACGAGATTATAAAATATGACCTGCAAGAAGAGGGCATCGATGAAGATGATGACTTAGAAGATATTTCGAATCGTACAGTGATATTGAGTGTGATGATTGATTGCGGGTTTTGTTGTTGCTTTTCTTGCTTGTTGATGTTGATGTTTGATGTTGCTTGGTTTTGATGCTGTCTATGCCAAAACTATTTATATGTTGTAATGTTCAATTTGTTGTAGGTTTTAAACGTTATTTGTATCTTTAAGAACATATTATTATAGATTAGGTCGGAGGCGTACTAACGTAAATAGGCGTAGTATATGTTGTTAACTTGTATCACTACAAAATTGTTTGATTGTATTAAACACTGTGATTTAAAAGGCTGAATCCGCATAGGATCGTAATTTACGCACATCGTATTTTGATGAGATTGCGTTAGATTGTGATTGTGATTTGATATTTAAACAAATAGCTTCAATGAGGACGATTACTTAGATATTTCGGAAGATTACAGTGATAATGAATGTGATTAAGGTTTTGATGTCTACATTTAATTAATAATTAATACTAACACTACTACTACTACTACTACTACTACTACTACTACTACTACTACTACTACTTCTACTACTACTACTACTACTACTACTACTACTACTACTACTACTACTACTACTACTACTACTACTACTACTACTACTACTACTACTACTACGTATGTGGAACAATATGAGACAATAATGTCAAAATATGGAATGAGGCGTTGCACATACGGTGAAACAAGGGTTGAGAGCAGGCTTCAATTGTTTACAGCAACATGCATCGATCATAGCTATGTGCGATTGCAAGATCAAACTTTAGAGGTCACTTCGGCAATTTTGCAAACAAAAATATCAGACCACTATATAATAATGCTAGGATTTGAACAAAATTTATTACGTAATCATCCTTGGAAAATGCTAAAATTGAGTCAAAAGTCCTAAATGATAGAAAGGTGACAAACGCTTTAAAGAATTTGATTGGGAAATTAAATATTGCGAGACCCTGAGCTATTAACAAAAGGATAAAGGTGTAAAATTTTAAACGGG